>CANHQG010000682.1:0-34758 GCA_947462335.1 Harmothoe impar
CCTTGAAAAGAGTGACCTTGACCTTGGCCAAGGTCATTTCAATTCCTCATGGACAAAGGTCTTATACAACTCTATCTTGACATGCAATCTTAGCCCCTTCTTGTTGAAATTGAAAAGGCAGTTCAAAGATGAGTATGTTTTCTGGCATGACTCTCTTTGCTTTTTGAGTGACCTTGACCTTTGACCTCATCCTGCAAGAAAACTGCATGACCTTGAGTGGAGAACTTTTGGCCTAGGTTTATTAGGGCCATTGGCTATACAAAAACACAAAGCCCCAAAAATAATGCCCAGAGACATCATTGTATTCTTACTGGATTACCCTCTAAATATAGCAAACACGGCCAAAAAGACAGAAATTCCTATATTTGACCTTGCTCCTATGACCTTGAGCTTGATAGAGGTCATATTAAGAAATTGACACAAGGCAGTCATCATGTTCTATATCCATGCCAGATATCTAAGTGATTCAATACAAATTAAGCTCTAGACGTCACCATGAGGACTTTCTCATTACAGCTATTTATTATATCAAACATTAAAATAGGTACTGGTTGCCATGGAAACTGCAGCCATTTCTTGGGAATTTCAAGGAGAAATTGTCCTTATGACATGTCCTCATCATTTGAGCAGCATAGGTCATACTTATGATGATATTCCTGACCACCAGAGCTATTGAAACCAAGGATAATAGCTATTTTGGGCCAAATTTCAATATTTGACCTTGAAAACAGTGACCTTGACCTTGGCCAAGGTCATTTCAATTTCTCATGGATAAAGGTCTTCTATCATCCCTACCTTGACATAAAATTTTGGACCTGCCCTGTTAATACTTACAGAGCAGTTCAAAAATAAGTAAATTTTCTGGCCTCGCCCTATTTTTGAATGACCTTGACCTTTGACCTTGCCCCACGGGCAAACGGTGCAATTTTACGCGGAGAACTTTTTTTCTAAGATTGGTAGGGGTAATAGCTGTATGAAACCACCTTTGAATTTTAGTGCCCCTTTCATTGGAACGGAACTTCATTTCTAATCTCTTTTTGAGACCCACCCAATGGCCTATAAGGCATGGAGCCGAAGTCAGGACCTTCGTATTGAACTGCCAGTGTCCTAACAACTCCCCCAATCTCAACAGTTGGTATACAGGATATAAGAACGACTCAACTATCACCAATTCAAAAAGTGATGACCCCTAAAACTGAACATTTTAGACATGCTAGGAACCAGCTTCATCTATAGGTCTCACAAAGGAGAATCCCTGCAACTCGCTAGTGTGGAATAGAGTATAGGAGCCCCCCCCCCCCCCCACACACACACAGCTGACCCGGTTACCTACACACAGTGTCCACACGCTGTATACCCCCGTGTATAGCCTGCATGACGCACCTATTTCTGGCACAGGTAAATATGTCCTTCTGTATAGCCCTGTATAAGGCCCCATACGTATGCTGCACACCAACACTAGAGGTACAGCGGAAATTAAAGTAGTCCTCATCCAGTTTCCTGCAGAGATTTATGATTCCGTTGTGTATTTGCGTCATGGGAATTGGCCTTCGCTCTCTCTCTGTCCCTTTCTGTCCCTCTCTCAGTCTGTCTCTGTCTCTCCCTCCCTCCCTTTGTCTCTGTCTCTGTCTGCCCCCTCTCTCTCTCTCTCTCTCTGTCCCGTTATGAAGTGCCATAACTTCTTAAGCCTATACTGTGTTCAAGGGGAAGACATTGGCCTGTAGTGCATTTTTGTATCCAAAAAAGAAAGCAAACAGGTTTTTAATGAACTGTCTCTAGAAATGTCTCCAGTTCACTTGGGTCTCATGTTGTATTTGCTTTGTGAATACTGGTGAAAAATATATTATATTGCTATGTTACATCAATTAATATTTATAAAGTAAACTACAAATCTCAGTACACCGCCCCCCATGTATTCATATATTCCCATGCTGCTGGAAAGGAGGTCATCATCTCTCCCATAATAACAACACTGGTCAGCGACATGAAGGATCAGTCATAGGCCTCAGTGTGTGTATAGTCAGAAGTCCTACCCTGACCTCTGCCACCACTAGGTGAGGGTCCTGGTGGTACCCTGACCCTGCCACCACTAGGTGAGGGTCCTGGTGGTACCCTGACCTCTGCCACCACTAGGTGAGGGTCCTGGTGGTACCCTGACCCTGCCACCACTAGGTGAGGGTCCTGGTGGTACCCTGACCCTGCCACCACTAGGTGAGGGTCCTGGTGGTACCCTGACCCTGCCACCACTAGGTGAGGGTCCTGGTGGTACCCTGACCCTGCCACCACTAGGTGAGGGTCCTGGTGGTACCCTGACCCTGCCACCACTAGGTGAGGGACCTGGTGGTACCCTGACCCTGCCACCACTAGGTGAGGGTCCTGGTGGTACCCTGACCCTGCCACCACTAGGTGAGGGTCCTGGTGGTACCCTGACCCTGCCACCACTAGGTGAGGGTCCTGGTGGTACCCTGACCCTGCCACCACTAGGTGAGGGTCCTGGTGGTACCCTGACCCTGCCACCACTAGGTGAGGGTCCTGGTGGTACCCTGACCCTGCCACCACTAGGTGAGGGTCCTGGTGGTACCCTGACCCTGCCACCACTAGGTGAGGGTCCTGGTGGTACCCTGACCCTGCCACCACTAGGTAAGGGTCCCCGTGGTACCCCGACCCTGCCACCACTAGGTAAGGGTCCTAGTCCTGCCCGGCCCTGCCACCACTAGGTGAGGGACCTAGCGGTACCCTGACCCTGTCACCACTAGGTAAGGGTCCTGGTGGTACCCCGACCCTGCCACCACTAGGTGAGGGTCCCCGTGGTACCCCGACCCTGCCACCACTAGGTGAGGGTCCCCGTGGTACCCCGACCCTGCCACCACTAGGTGAGGGTCCTGGTGGTACCCTGACCCTGCCACCACTAGGTGAGGGACCTAGTGGTACCCTGACCCTGCCACCACTAGGTGAGGGACCTAGTGGTACCCTAACCCTGCCACCACTAGGTGAGGGTCCTGGTGGTACCCCAACCCTGCCACCACTAGGTAAGGGTCCCCGTGGTACCCCGACCCTGCCACCACTAGGTAAGGGTCCCCGTGGTACCCCGACCCTGCCACCACTAGGTGAGGGTCCTAGTGGTACCCTGACCCTGCCACCACTAGGTGAGGGTCCTGGTGGTACCCTGACCCTGCCACCACTAGGTGAGGGTCCTGGTGGTACCCCGACCCTGCCACCACTAGGTGAGGGTCCCCGTGGTACCCAGACCCTGCCACCACTAGGTGAGGGTCCTGGTGGTACCCCGACCCTGCCACCACTAGGTGAGGTCCTGGTGGTACCCAGACCCTGTCACCACTAGGTGAGGGTCCTGGTCCTACCCAGACCTCTGCCACCACTAGGTAAGGGTCCTGGTGGTACCCCGACCCTGCCACCACTAGGTAAGGGTCCTAGTCCTACCCATACCTCTGCCACCACTAGGTAAGGGTCCTGGTGGTACCCAGACCTCTGTCACAAGTAGGTGAGGGTCCTGGTCCTACCCAGACCCTGCCACCACTAGGTAAGGGTCCTAGTCCTACCCAGACCTCTGCCACCACTAGGTAAGGGTCCTGGTCATACCCAGACCCTGCCACCACTAGGTAAGGGTCCTAGTCCTACCCAGACCTCTGCCACCACTAGGTAAGGGTCCTGGTCCTACCCAGACCTCTGTCACCACTAGGTCAGGGTCCTAGTCCTACCCAGACTCCTGCCACCACTAGGTAAGGGTCCTAGTCCTACCCAGACCTCTGCCACCACTAGGTAAGGGTCCTAGTCCTACCCAGACCTCTGCCACCACTAGGTAAGGGTCCTAGTCCTACCCAGACCTCTGCCACCACTAGGTAAGGGTCCTGGTGGTACCCAGACCTCTGTCACAAGTAGGTGAGGGTCCCGGTCCTACCCAGACCTCTGCCACCACTAGGTTAGGGTCCTGGTCCTACCCAGACCTCTGTCATCACTAGGTAAGGGTCCTAGTCCTACCACTGCCACCACTAGGTAAGGGTCCTGGTACTACCCCTACCTACTGCCACCACTAGGTGAGGGTCCTGGTGGTACCGAGACCTCTGTCACCTCTAGGTAAGGGTCCTGGTGGTACCTAGTCCTGTACAGACTCCTGCCACAACTAGGTGAGGGTCGTGGTGGCACCTAGTCCTGCCAAGACTCCTGCCACAGCCAGGTTAAAGTCCTAAATAGTTTGGTTTTTCAAATGGTACAAATCACACATTTAAAACCAACTTTATGATTACAAAATATTAGTGAATTTTATAAGTATGAATGAGAATCTCTCATACCAAAGGGAATCTTAATGACAATGGCTTCAGTACCCCCTAGTCCCTATACAACATGTGTGGTATCGTGTGGGTGTGACTATGTTGGCGGCTGAGTGTGTTGGTGGATGTCTAGGTGTGTGTGTGGGGTGGGGGGGTATGTAGGGAGGAGGGGGGGTCTGAGGGCATTAAATGTGCTATGCACACAGCACCCACGGTAGGCTACACCTTGTGAATAAGTCTACACCGGTACACAGGACTACCTGGGTGGGTCGGGGGGGGGGGAGGGGCAGGGATGGAGTAAGATGTTACACTGTTAACCCTTTTGTCGGCATGAGTGCATCCCCCCCCCCCTGTTCAGGATCTAATGCGAACGGGAGTTGCAGTAGGTCCAAACCATGGCACAGCAGCCACCCCGGGTATTACAGATGAGGCCACCCAGGTCACACCCATGTCACACCCATGTCACACCCATGTCACACCCATGTCACACCCATGTCACACCCGTGTCACACCCGTGTCACACCCGTGTCACAACCCGTGTCACACCCGTGTCACACCCCGTGTCACACCCGTGTCACACCCATGTCACACCCATGTCACACCCGTGTCACACCCGTGTCACGCCCGTGTCACACCCGTGTCACGCCCGTGTCACACCCGTGTCACGCCCGTGTCACACCCGTGTCACAACCCGTGTCACACCCGTGTCACACCCGTGTCAGGCACCCGTGTCACACCCGTGTCACACCCATGTCACACCCATGTCACACCCGTGTCACGCCCGTGTCACACCCGTGTCACGCCCGTGTCACACCCGTGTCACGCCCGTGTCACACCCGTGTCACACCCGTGTCACACCCGTGTCACACCCGTGTCACACCCGTGTCACACCCATGTCACACCAGAATCACTGCCAAACTACAGAGTGTTCTGCACTAGCTGAATTGTATAATCTTAGTCTTAAAAGCAAGGTGATTATTTTATTGAATGACCTCAACTGACCCCATACAATGCTGCTAAGTGACAGATCTGTATTAACTAACTGTGATGCCAACATTTACTGTGACACCGTGTGTTTCTATAGGTATAGAGTTCTTCCCCCAAACTACCCCTTTCCTTGTTCTGTACAGTCTAAATCCTGTATTTATGTAAAAGAGAGACTATAGTATGGCTATGAGAGGGTATAACAATTAACCACAGCAGACTGGTGGGGCCAGACGAAGGCGAAGCCCAAGTCGCTCCACCTATAGAAAGTCACATAAAAATCAGAACATGTTCATCATGATAAATACACATTCATACATTTTAGTGACTTGCCGTACTTAAAGGGTTAGAGTAGTATAGTATGTATCGGAACGGGACTATGGTTAACTACTGTTTATTACTCAATCGACATGCAGCCAATCAGAGGCCTCCATTTGGTCACGTGACCGGAAGTGACCTACTTAGGGGATTAGCGGTGAAGTCACGTGACCTAGTTAGCCAATCAGAGGCCGCCATTTGGTCATGTGACTGGAAGTGACGTCATATGACCTACTTATGGACCGGAAGTGACGTCATATGACCTACTTAGGGGACCGGAAGTGACGTCATATGACCTAATTTAGGATCACGTGACCGGAAGTGACCTGATGAGTCACGTGACCGGGAAGTGACGTCACATGACCTAATGGCCAACCGGAAGTGAGTGACCTCATTGAGGATCACGTGACCGGAAGTGACCTGATTGATCACGTGACCGGAAGAAGAAGTGACGTCACGCGACTTAATGAAGAGATGAGCGTCTTTAAGGGGTCACGCGCTTTAAAATGTGATATCTTTTTTTGGAGGAGGAGGAGGAGGAGGGAGGAGGAGGAGAGAGAAGGAGAGGAGGAGGAGGCGAGTCTCTTATTTTTTTCGGTAAACTAATAAAAAACACTACGATATAAGTTTGTTTTTTTTTTTCATTTTTTATTGTTTTACGAGCGACTGGAAGTGACTTATTGAACTAGGTAGAAGCGTTCTTTAGAGTGTATAAGGGGGGGGGGGAGGGGAGGGAAGGGGAGGGGAGGGGGGGGGGAGGGGGGGCCCCTTTAAGATGCATGGGGAGGAGGGCGCTTTTAGGATGCATGGGGCGGGTGGGGGGGAGGGGGGGAGGGGGGAGGGGGGCACTCTAGGGGGGTGGGGGTGGCACTCTAAGGGGCGTTTGTCTCTTTTAAGAAAAAAAGAAAAGAAAAAGATTTCAATCGAGACACGCTTCTTCCTCTCGAGAGGAAGAAGCGTGTCTCTTCATTTTTTTTGTTTAGGAAGTGAGGGTCTTTAGGATCACGTGACTGGAAGCGACTTGATGAAGCATGTGACTAGAAGTGACGACGTCACATGCTTTAATGAGGCGATCAGCTGTGACTGGCGGCGGCGGCGGGTAGCGGCGGCGGTGGTGCTGGTGGTGGTGGTAGTAGACGTTACTGTGGTCAGAGGTGATATGGTTTTTTTCCAACAGAAATCAGAGCTTTTATACAGAGGGAGTTTAATCCTATTTCCAACAGCACCCCAGCTGTCCAGCAGCCGCTCCGCTCCGTAAGAGCTTCTTAAGAGCTTAGATGACGAGGGGTATGTCATCGCCATCTGTGGTGGCCAGCTGAAAATGGTGTTTTTTCCTTATCCATTAGCCTTACCTCCTACCCCCTACCTGAGGACGACTCTCTCCCCCTTTGGCATTCATTGTAACAAACGTCAGAGGTCAGGTGAAAATCGGATTTTCATGCACAGCCTTAGTCAGCTGTCACCCCTATTGAACTAGCCGGCCGCCGCCGGCCGGTCTACTCACCACAGCAGGAGGCGGTGATTTTTTTTTGTTTTACACTTAAGTCGCTCACCACATGCACACGACTCTACTCACAGACAGACACACCCGTCTTAGGGGGTCCTGCTTCACACTACACGCCTCCTGTAGTTTTTTGTATACACACTCTAAGCTCATGACTGCTTAATCCTTTATACAGCTAATGCGCGTTGAATTAGCACAGTCGGTACACCGCCCGCTCATGGCAGTCGATCTCTCAAAAAAAGGGGGAAAGAGATCCAGCTGAAAACGTCATGACTTATGTCTTTTGTTTCTCTTTGTGAATGTCCGCCGGTCAGCCGGCGGCAGCAACTGCTTAATCCTTTATACAGCTAACGCACGTTGAATTGCTGAACAAGGCAGTAAGTAGCTTAGCTCATGTCAGTCGATCTCTCAAAGGGGAGGGGGAAAGGGCTCCAGCTGAAAACGTCATGCCTTATGTCTTTTTGTTTCTCTTTGTGAATGGCCGCCGGTCAGCCGGCGGCAGCTGAACAGAGCCGTAAGTAGCTTAGCTCTAGAAGCGAGAAGGAGTATATAAGGGGGCTGGAAACACCCATTCACTCACTCAGTCTTTTGCTGCTCTCTACAGTCACCACTATGAGCAAAACACAACAACTAGTGTCGTCCAAGGATCTAATCGAGTTCAAGAACAAGAAGACTACGCGGAACAGCGCTCGTTTAGTGTCAGTGCCTCCTCTTGCTACTGAAAATGAGACTACCGCCGCATCCGCTTGGTCTTATCACCCTCCCGCTGTAGCGAGCGCTCGCAGCAGTAGTAGTAGTAGTAGTAGTAGTAGTAGTAGTAGTAGTGGTAGTAGTACTACTGGTAGTAGTCGTCGTGCTAGCGACGTTGTTACACTCGCGACGGTACACGTTGCTGCTAAGCGCGCTGCCGCTGCTACTGCCGCCCCGCCTGCTGCTGCTGCTGCTGCTGCTGCTGGTGATCCTCGTGCTGCGGCTGCTGCTGCTGCTGCACCTGCTACTGCTGCGCCTGCTACTGCTGCGCCTGCTGAGGCTGCTGCGCCTGCTACTGTTGCGCCTGCTGCTGCTGCTGCTGCTGCTGCTGCTTCTGCTGCACCTGCTGCTACCGCTACTACTACTGACGACAACACTCCTGGCACAGCGTAGTACTGGCAACCGGGTTTTTACTTCCCCACTACTGTTGATGATTTTGATGACCTGCCGCACGTTGCACAGCCCCTCTCCACCACTACATCGACCGACGCCCTCGACGCCGCTCGCGCTGAGAGTTACAGCTATTCGGACACTCAGCCCCTAAACCAAGAAGAAGAGGAGGAGGAGGAGGAGGAGGAGGAGGAGCAGCAGCAACAGGGTGAGACAGAGAACGACGCTGACGACGAGGCATACGAAGAACCCGAAGGGAAAGGGGCGGACAGTACGTTTCTTCGGCTCCCCTCTTCCACAGCTTTCGACCTCACTTCCACTGGTAGCGCGTCCGGTCCGTGGCGACTGCCCTCACCGCCACCTTACGAGGGCGGCGGCGCTTCATCTTCTACCGCTACACTCAGCACCGACGGCGTGTGGCTGAGCTGTTCCAACAACGAGGTCTCGGATACCACCAGCGCTGACGCTGCTCCTGTTATCGGTTCTGCTGCTGATTCAGCTCACGCTGATGGTGTTACTCTTCTTGCGGGTCTGAAACGTTCTAAGGTGAGTTCCAGAACAACAAGGCCTACTAAGAAGAGAAAAATACAAGAAAAAGAACGAGATGGACGAGAAGAAGCAGAGAAAACCTCCCGTCCTCTCGGGTTAGAGTTCTGCTTAGACGGGACTTTGATGCTGGAGATCTGGGAGGACGTGGCTAGACTGTCTAGGAGGCCGCGCTACACAAAAGACGGCCAGGTGAAAGAGGCGTCTCTGACCAGAAGCAAGCGAGTGCACTTCACTGCCGACGCGCTGCGCGAGCTAATAGCACGCATCGCCGATATCCGCGCAGTGGTGCACATACGCGACACAGCGTCCGCGCAAGGAAGACCTAATCACACACCCTGGTTCGCAGTGCTGGATGAGGAGGGCGAAGTGTACGCAGCTGTGAGCTACTACAGCGGTAAGAACCTCGTCCACGTGCGCAAGTACGAAGGTCCTGACAAAAAACCCACACAGCAGGGGGTGACGCTGTCCGCCAGAGCGCTCAAAGAGTTGGATGACAAAACAGAGATTATTCTCAAATTTCTCGGTGTAGATTTGGAATGAGAGACGCTCAACGCTCACGCGCGCACACACACAGCGTTTGACGTACGCTGTATAAGACAGACAGACGGATACACAGACAGCAGACAGATAGATAGATAGACAGATAGATTGATTGATAGATAGATAGATAGTTAGACGGCTAAGTAGTTGGTAACTGAGTGAAAAAACATGACGCAGTACGTATGCGAAAAGTGTTTCAAAATTTTTAAAAGACCGTACAACCACGAGAGACACGTAGAAAATTGTAGAGTAATACCTAAGTTTTGCCCTCTATGCGGCGAAGGCGATTGCCGAAAGATCGCCTGTCGACGCGAATCTCTGGACGGGGTGACCATCCCTCCGCGCATATGTGCTGTACCGAACGGGGAGGAAACGTTCACGGCGAATTGGCCTGCGATACAAACGGGCGTCAGGATGCACGGGACTCGCGTGAGTGTAACAAACTTCAGGCTACCAACCGGCGAGTTGAGTGACGCTGTAGATACTATGCGTCGCATTCACTTGACACAAAGATTCAGATACAAAGTGGGTTTCTCGGTAGGCTTACTCTTACAACACAGAGAAGACAAGAGCAAACTGCGCTACTTTCACGCCTCCCAGAACAACGCAACTCTCATACAACCGCTCCCTACTATAACTAATTCAGAAACTTTGGAAGAGCTCCTCTCAAAGATGGAAAACACCGTCGCTTGCGAGGAAGTACGGAAACTTTGCGACGCTGACACCAAGTGGCACGTTCTTTTTCCTACCAATTTGAACATTTGCGTTTACATGGGACCGGGGGAATTTCCCATAGGCGGTAGGATCACTCAGGCCGGTCGAGTTGGAAAGAGAAGCGGCGTGTTAGATTTTCCCAACAAGGACAACCTCTGCATCTTCCGCTGCATTTCCTTTCACTTATACAACACCAGCAAGCGCGCTTCAGATTTGTTACGTCAGTTCTGTCCCGCTGCCACACCTGAATCCTTTCCGGGTTTGAACATCCGCGACTTACCCGCGTTAGAGAACTTGTTTGACGTACAAATTGCGGTTTACACCGCGTCGCGTCAGGTGCCGGGGCGGAAGTTGAGAAGACGCGTTACTCTGATCAGACCGCCTTCCAGAACTCTGGCTGCCCGAGGTAAAGTCAACCTACACCTGACGGCGAAAGGTGGTTTGCACGTCTCTCTCGTCATGGACTTCAACGCGTACGCGGGCATATACAAATGTTGCAAGTGTAAGGTGGCGTTCACCAGCGAGTTCTTGCTGAAGAGACACAGGAACCAGCTTTCCTCTTGCCGACAAGTCAAGTTGCGCTACGTAGGTGGCATCTACCAAAATTCGAGAACGATTTTCGAAGCGCTAGCAGACTTCTCCACTTTTCCCCCCGAAGGACATTCCGGAATCTACCCTTACAAGATCGCCTTCGATTTCGAGGCTTTCTTCAGACCGTGCAAAGAACCGTCGACGGAACACGTGTCCCTGCTGTGGGATCACGTCCCTTTGTCGGCTAGCGTCGCATCCGACTTTCCGGGGTGGGAGGGGCCCGTCTGCTTCGTCAGAGAATCCGACGCAGATTCCGACCCCTTGTTGGACCGAGTTTTAAATCACATAAACGAGAACGCCAAAGTCATCGGGGAAGCTGTGCTAGAACTTTACCGACCGACGTTAGCGAAGTTAGATGCGGCGATAGGTGAAGCTCTCCTGCTGGAGGAGGCGACATTCACCCCTTCTCCAGGCGGCTTCGCTGCGGCTCAGACCAGACACCCGTTAGTTCAACTGAAGAAGCGTCTTCTGAGATACATCCGTCAAGCTCCAGTCGTGGGCTTCAACTCGGGGCGTTACGACTTGAACCTGATCAAAATACGCCTTCACTCGTTCTTTGCCTCCGGAGACCGAAGAAACCAAGAATTCAGCGTCATAAAGAGAAGCAATCAATACTTGGCGGTTTACACACAGCACACGGTTTTCTTGGACGTAGTCAACTATTTGGCACCCGGTTACAACTACGCGACCTATTTGCGAGCTTTCACCAGGAACGAAGAGAAAGGTCACTTTCCTTACGAATGGATGATGTCTACCAGGAAACTGGCAAACAGAACACTGCCACCGAGATCGGCTTTTGACAGCGAACTGACGGGCGTCAAAATGTCCGAATCCGACTACGCCGCATGTCAGAAAGTTTGGTCCGACGAGAAGATGCAAAGTATGGAAGATTACTTGATCCACTACAACAACAAAGACGTCAAACCTTTCATAGAAGCTCTGAAAAATCACGCTAATTTTTCCAAGATCACGGCATTGACATGTTGAAAGACGGAGTTTCTCTTGCCGGTTTGACTTTACGGTTCCTCTTCCAAAACCTAGAAGACGCGTTCACAACGTTCCCCCAGTTCGACGCCGTCCTCCACGCTCTGATCAAAGAAAATCTAGTCGGCGGTCCTTCCATCATCTTCCATAGATTTCACGAGAAGGGCACCACGCGGATAAGGGAGCACAAGTACGGCGAAGAAGCGAGACCGTGCCAACACATCCTAGGACTAGACGCTAACTCTCTGTACTTGCGCTGCATGAGCGAAGCGCACTGCACGGGCTATTACGAGGTGAGACGACCTGAGACCGAGTTCAAGCCCGAAATTAGGCAAAGAAACTCTCACAGCGCTTTGGAGTGGTTACGCTTCGTAGAGCACGACCGCGACGTGAAACTGCGCCACGCTTTGAACGGCGGCGAGATGGTTGTAGGCTGTCGGAGAATTCGCGTGGACGGGTTTCACTTGGCCTCTAATACGGTTTTCCAGTTTCACGGGTGTTGGTTCCACGCTCACGAGTGCATACCGTCGCACCGATATCAGTGCGTTTCACTGAGGGAGGAGAGACGCGACAGAACGACTAGAGTAAGCACGTACTTGAAAGCGCTAGGTCACAAGCTGGTCGTCGTGTGGGAGTGCGAATGGAGAGAGATGAAGCGTTGAGATCAGCGGGTTAAGGCCTCCCAACAACGCTGGAAGGTTGACGCTTTGAAAGTGTCTCGAAACGCGATGAGCGAGAGCGACATCCTTTCCGCTGTGAAAGACGGGAAAATGTTCGGTTTAGTTCAAGTGGACATCACTACGCCGCCTCACCTACGAGACTACTTCGAAGAAATGACCCCCGTTTTCAAGAACGCGACCGTTTCAAAATCGGACATAGGACCTCACATGTCAGACTTTGCGCAGGAAGAAAAGCTGTTGAACACGCCTCAGAGATGTCTGATAGGGAGTTACCACGGAAAAAGTATTCTCTTGGGAACGCCGCTTCTCAAGTGGTATTTAGAGCATGGTTTGATAGTCACCAAAGTGCAGCTGGTCGTAGAATACCTACCTAAACGCTCCTTTGCCGGTTTCGCGGACGAAGTAACGGCGGCGCGAAGACGTGGCGACGTGAACGAGAACGAGAAAATTCTGTCAGACTGTTACAAGTTAATGGGAAACGCTACGTACGGTAAAACAATCTGCAACAAAGAAAAACACACGGCGGTGAGATACACTGACAGTCGGAAGTTCGAACTATTGGCCAATTTGTGGCGCTTCAAAAAGGCGTCCGAGTTGAGTTCTGATCTGTTTGAAGTCGAACTACAACCGAAAACAGTCAAGAACAACCTCCCTATTCAAATAGGGTTCATGGTATACCAGTACGCGAAGTTGAAAATGTTAGAGTTCACATACGACTTCTTGGATAGATTCGTCGATCGGCGCGATTATGCCCTTTGTCAAATGGACACCGACAGTCTTTACATGGCTCTCAGCGGTGACACGTTGGATGACCTAGTCAAACCTCGCCTGAGAGAGACGTACTTCAGAGAGAAACGAAAGTGGATTCCGACAGCGGTGTGCGACGATCACTTAGAGCTTTTCGTGAAGACAAAAACGGAAAGAGTGCGAGAATGGTGTCCGCCGCCCGGCGGATGTTGTGAGAGACGGTACCTTCACGATCTGAGAACTTCGGGGCTTATGAAAGCGGAGTGGGAAGGTGACGGGATCCTAAGTCTCAACCCTAAGACTTACATTTGCTACGATCGAGTCAGCGGCACCGGTGAAAGAAAATCCAAAAAATGGAGTGCAAAAGGCGTACAGAAGAAACAAAACCCTAAGGAACCAGACGACTTCTTGGATGTTCTTCGCCAACGAAAAACTCTCATTGCTGTAAATAGAAATTTCAAAGTGGTGCGAAACAAAATGGTCACCTACACCATAGAGAAAGACGGCGTGCGCTACTTGTATTATAAGCGTCGCGTGCATTCTGACGGTGTGACAACGAGTCCTTTAGAGATATGAAAAAAAAAAATAAGCGTGTTATTGCTTGATTGAGTGCATCTTTTCAAAAATAGAGTGTTTATCAAGATTGAAAACAAAGAAATAAAAAAATAAAATAAATTATTGTTGTGTTTTTATTTTCATACGTCTTCTTTTACTAGTAAGTCGCGCAGTCTCTTAAAGCGTCACTCATGTGACGACGTCGCTTCCAGTCACGTGATCCTAAAGACCCTCACTTCCTAAACAAAAAAAAATGAAGAGACACGCTTCTTCCTCTCGAGAGGAAGAAGCGTGTCTCTCGATTAAAATCTTTTCTTTTCTTTTTTTCTTAAAAGAGACAAACGCCCCTTAGAGTGCCCCCCCACCCCCCCTAGAGTGCCCCCCTCCCCCCTCCCCCCTCCCCCCCACCCGCCCCATGCATCCTAAAAGCGCCCCCCTCCCCATGCATCTTAAAGGGGCCCCCCTCCGCCCCTCCCCTCCCCTCCCCTCCCCTCCCCTCCCCTCCCCTCCCCTCCCCCCTTATACACTCTAAAGAACGCTTCTACCTAGTTCAATAAGTCACTTCCAGTCGCTCGTAAAACAATAAAAATGAAAAAAACAAACTTATATCGTGGTGTTTTTTATTGGTTTACCGAAAAAAATAAGAGACTCGCCTCCTCCTCCTTCTCCTCCTCCTCCTCCTCCTCCTCTCCTTATCCTCCTCCTCCTCCTCCTCCTCCTCCTCCTCCTCCAAAAAAAAAAAAAAAAATATCACATTTTAAAGCGCGTGACCCCTTAAAGACGCTCATCTCTTCATTAAGTCGCGTGATGTCACTTCTTCTTCTTCTTCTTCTTCTTCTTCTTCTTCTTCTTCTTCTTCTTCTTCTTCTTCCGGTCACGTGATCAATCAGGTCACTTCCGGTCACGTGATCCTCAATGAGGTCACTCACTTCCGGTTGGCCATTAGGTCATGTGACGTCACTTCCGGTCACGTGACTCATCAGGTCACTTCCGGTCACGTGATCCTAAATTAGGTCATATGACGTCACTTCCGGTCCCCTAAGTAGGTCATATGACGTCACTTCCGGTCCATAAGTAGGTCATATGACGTCACTTCCGGTCACGTGACCAAATGGCGGCCTCTGATTCGCTAACTAGGTCACGTGACGTCACCACTTATCCCCTAAGTAGGTCACTTCCGGTCACGTGACCAAATGGAGGCCTCTGATTGGCTGCATGTCGATTGAGTAATAAACAGTAGTTAACCATAGTCCCGTTCCGATACATACTATACTACTGGTTAGTAAGGACGGACCTGAGTCGGTCCTCTCACAGTCAGCTTTGTGACTGTCTGACTGAGACACATGACACAGCTTTGTGGCTGTCTGACTGAGACACATTACACAGCATTGTGACTGTCTGACTGAGACACATGACACAGCATTGTGAGACCTGAAGGGTTCACAATGGACAAAGGCAGCTCTCAGGTATCACTGTGCTATTTATTTATTTATTTATTTCTATTTGATACACACAACATATTCTCATGGGAAACGAGTTCACAGATTGGAAACAGAGATTTGGTTTCAAACACCCCGATGTACCCAAGCAGGGGTTGGATTTGGATGTTGCCAAGACCCAGCAAAATCCCAAGTTCAAGGCCATTTGGCTGTTACCAGAGCCTTCCTTCGGAAGGATTTGGGATCGAGAGCAGCGCTGGAGTTGATTGTCCCCATGCGGTCACCATAGTTACACTAACATGGGTCCGTCAGGCCTCATGTACCATGTCCTTCAGGGTCATAGGTCACAGGTCACAGGTCATAGGTCACAGGTCATAGGTCACAGGTCAAATGGTGAGGGATAAAGTGGAGCTCCAAACCATGGACAAACCGCCCCCTGGTCATGTTTAATTTTGTCTTCTCTGTTTCCACTTCTTTTTAAATTTCAAACCAGCTAATGTCTAGGTATACATGTTTGCTCACGGGTGACGGACGCCACCTACCGGCATAGTTTTACAAAAAGCTGTGTCTACCACAGATACCTACACTGAACATGAACAGACATTGTGCCCCCACCTGGTAATCCCATCTGGGAATCATCTCCAGGTGAGCCCATATATATCTGCTAGAGTCCCTTAGATACAAATTGCGGCGTACTTAGTGTTCCTTTGTGAAATATAAAAGATAAGAAGACTTAAGGCCATAGTATAGTTTTCAAGATGTTAGTACAATATGGTGCGGACTGATGTTGTCGTTTAGCTTAAAACTTTTCAAATTATACATCATCTTTGTTTATTGCTGTGGGTTCAAAGGCAGCTGTAGTCTAACAGGGCCAGGTACATATGGGGCAGGAGGGCGATACCCACGCACATGGGGCTGTATCATGATACCTACAGTAACTACACATGGGGCTGTATCATGATACCTACAGTAACTAGACATGAGGGCCGTATCATGATACCTACAGTAACTACACATGAGGGCCGTATCATGATACCTACAGTAACTACACATGGGGCTGTATCATGATACCTACAGTAACTACATGGGGCCGTATCATGATACCTACAGTAACTACACATGAGGGCTGTATCATGATACCTACATGAACTACACATGAGGGCCGTATCATGATACCTGCAGTAACTACATGGGGCCGTATCATGATACCTACAGTAACTACACATGAGGGCCGTATCATGATACCTACAGTAACTACACATGAGGTATCATGATACCTACAGTAACTACATGGGGCCGTTTCATGATACCTGCAGTAACTACATGGGGCTGTATCATGATACCTGCAGTAACTACACATGGGGCTGTATCATGATACCTACAGTAACTACACATGGGGCCGTATCATGATACCTACAGTAACTACATGGGGCCGTATCATGATACCTACAGTAACTACACATGAGGGCCGTATCATGACACCTACAGTAACAACATGGGGCTGTATCATGATACCTACAGTAACTACACATGGGGCCGTATCATGATACCTGCAGTAACTACATGGGGCCGTATCATGATACCTACAGTAACTACACATGAGGGCCGTATCATGACACCTACAGTAACTACACATGGGGCTGTATCATGATACCTACAGTAACTACACATGGGGCTGTATCATGATACCTACAGTAACTACACATGAGGGCCGTATCATGACACCTGCAGTAACTACATGGGGCCGTATCATGATACCTACAGTAACTACACATGAGGCTGTATCATGATACCTACAGTAACTACATGGGGCTGTATCATGATACCTACAGTAACTACACATGAGGGCCGTATCATGATACCTACAGTAACTACACATGAGGGCCGTATCATGATACCTACAGTAACTACACATGAGGCTGTATCATGATACCTACAGTAACTACATGGGGCTGTATCATGATACCTACAGTAACTACATGGGGCCGTATCATGATACCTACAGTAACTACACATGAGGCTGTATCATGATACCTACAGTAACTACATGGGGGCGTATCATGATACCCACAGTAACTACACATGAGGCTGTATCATGATACCTGCAGTAACTACACATGAGGTATCATGATACCTACAGTAACTACACATGAGGGCCGTATCATGATACCCACAGTAACTACACATGAGGTATCATGATACCTACGGTAACTACACATGAGGGCCGTATCATGATACCTGCAGTAACTACACATGAGGGCCGTATCATGATACCTACAGTAACTACACATGGGGCTGTATCATGATACCTACAGTAACTACACATGAGGTATCATGATACCTACGGTAACTACACATGAGGGCTGTATCATGATACCTACAGTAACTACACATGAGGGCTGTATCATGATACCCACAGTAACTACACATGAGGGCTGTATCATGATACCTGCAGTAACTACACATGAGGGCTGTATCATGATACCTGCAGTAACTACATATGAGGGCCGTATCATGATACCTGCAGTAACTACACATGAGGGCCGTTTCATGATACCTACAGTAACTACATGGGGGCGTATCATGATACCCACAGTAACTACACATGAGGCTGTATCATGATACCTGCAGTAACTACACATGAGGTATCATGATACCTACAGTAACTACACATGAGGGCCGTATCATGATACCCACAGTAACTACACATGAGGTATCATGATACCTACGGTAACTACACATGAGGGCTGTATCATAATACCTGCAGTAACTACATGGGACCGTATCATGATACCTACAGTAACTACACATGAGGGCCGTATCATGATACCAATAGTAACTACACATGAGGTATCATGATACCTGCAGTAACTACACATGAGGGCTGTATCATGATACCCACAGTAACTACACATGAGGTATCATGATACCCACAGTAACTACACATGAGGGCTGTATCATGATACCTGCAGTAACTACACATGAGGGCTGTATCATGATACCTGCAGTAACTACACATGAGGGCTGTATCATGATACCTACAGTAACTACACATGAGGGCTGTATCATGATACCTACAGTAACTACACATGAGGGCTGTATCATGATACCTACATGAACTACACATGAGGGCTGTATCATGATACCCACAGTAACTTCACATGAGGGCTGTATCATGATACCCACAGTTACTGCACATGAGGTATCATGATACCCACAGTAACTACACATGAGGTATCATGATACCCACAGTAACTACACATGAGGCCGTATCATGATACCTGCAGTAACTACATGGGGCCGTATCATGATACCTACAGTAACTACACATGGGGCTGTATCATGATACCTACAGTAACTACACATGAGGGCCGTATCATGATACCTACAGTAACTACATGGGGCTGTATCATGATACCTGCAGTAACTACACATGGGGCCGTATCATGATACCTGGAGGCTCAGTTGTTGTCATGACGCACCAATGCAGCCCCAGCAGCAGAGATTGCCCAAACCCAGCAAAAGTCTGACGAAGTTCTGAAGGATTTGGGAACGAGAGTAAGGGAACCTGTGGACAGGAATAAGAATGTATGATGGTAGTTTTACCATTGGACAGGAACCTGAAATGGAACCAGAAAGTATGATGGTAGTTTTACCATCATACTTTCTGGTTCCATTTCCGGTTCCTGTCCACTGGTACAATATCCTAAGTGCAAGGTCATGTGGCAGTTTCCAGAGTAACATTATGTCTAGGAGTGACTCCCCGCCCCTCACCTATTCCGTATACAGCTCACTACACTTAGTGAGATATCACTCTCTACCTTCTCCTCTGTCTGACTTGTCTTCCCTCCAGCCCCCCCCCCCCCGCCTCCCATTCTACAACTGGATAGGCAGTCCCCCCCCCCGCCTCCCATTCTACAACTGGATAGGCAGTCCTCCCCCCCGCCTCCCATTCTACAACTGGATAGGCAGTCCCCCCCCCGCCTCCCATTCTACAACTGGATAGGCAGTCCCCCCCCCTGCCTCCCATTCTACAACTGGATAGGCAGTCCTCCCCCCGCCTCCCATTCTACAACTGGATAGGCAGTCCCCCCCCCGCCTCCCATTCTACAACTGGATAGGCAGTCCTCCCCCCGCCTCCCATTCTACAACTGGATAGGCAGTCCCCCCCCCCCCCCCGCCTCCCATTCTACAACTGGATAGGCAGTCCCCCCCCCCGCCTCCCATTCTACAACTGGATAGGCAGTCCCCCCCCCCCCGCCTCCCATTCTACAACTGGATAGGCAGTCCCCCCCCCGCCTCCCATTCTACAACTGGATAGGCAGTCCCCCTCCCGCCTCCCATTCTACAACTGGATAGGCAGTCCCCCCCCCACCTCCCATTCTACAACTGGATAGGCAGTCCTCCCCCCCCCCGCCTCCCATTCTACAACAGGATAGGCAGTCCCCCCCCCTCCCATTCTACAACTGGATAGGCAGTCCCCCCCGCCTCCCATTCTACAACAGGATAGGCAGTCCCCCCCCCTCCCATTCTACAACTGGATAGGCAGTCCTCCCCCCCCCCCCCATTCTACAACTGGATAGGCAGTCCCCCCCCCGCCTCCCATTCTACAACTGGATAGGCAGTCCCCCCCCCGCCTCCCATTCTACAACTGGATAGGCAGTCCCCCCCGCCTCCCATTCTACAACTGGATAGGCAGTCCGCCCCGCCTCCCATTCTACAACTGGATAGGCAGTCCCCCCCGCCTCCCATTTTTACAACTGGATAGGCATTTTCCCCTTGAAAGACAGTGTGTTACTTAAAGGCGACATTTGTTGTCGTGATGCTCCAATGCAGCACCGTGGAGTAACTCGCCAGTGCTGCATTGGGGCATCATGCCGACCTTCCATGAGTGTATCAACCCTGTAGGGGGTTGGCATGATGCAGTCGTGCATGGATGCATGAATATTTTCCTGGGCGAGTTACCCTCCAGTTCTGCAGTAAGACGACAAAGGATGCATTTATGCACTCTTCAGCCCTTACAGGGTTATACAGGCAGTTAGATATTACCCCCCCCCCCCCACCCCCTCAGCCAGATCTCCCCCCCCCCCGCCCATCCAGCTCACCTTTATATCACGACCCCCTCTGGTGGTGACCTGCCGTACCAGGTATTTTCCCATCATCCACCACCTTTCCGCTTCCGGTCATGTTCTCTAAGTCACTTGGTTTATCTGAGCGACTCCACTCTCCAAGCTGACCTTTAGTTGTGTGTGAGTGTGTGTGTAGAGGCTGTGTACTGTGGGGGGAGAGTGGAGTGACATTAGTACACCTGTGTGCCACCAGGGGCCGCCAGGTGGTGCAGGGTGTTTATCTCTGCCACTCTCCAACAAGACACGCGTCGACTCTATCTCTGCCCCAACCTGCCTCTTCACATCAGTACTTGTATCTCTGCCCCAACCTGCCTGTTCACATCAGTACTTGTATCTCTGCCCCAACCTGCCTGTTCACATCAGTACTTGTATCTCTGCCCCAACCTGCCTGTTCACATCAGTACTTGTATCTCTGCTCCAACCTGCCTGTTCACATCTGTACTTGTATCTCTGCCCCAACCCGCCTCTTCACATCAGTACTTGTATCTCTGCCCCAACCTGCCTGTTCACATCAGTACTTGTATCTCTGCTCCAACCTGCCTGTTCACATCAGTACTTGTATCTCTGCCCCAACCTGCCTGTTCACATCAGTACTTGTATCTCTGCCCCAACCTGCCTCTTCACATCAGTACTTGTATCTCTGCTCCAACCTGCCTGTTCACATCAGTACTTGTATCTCTGCCCCAACCCGCCTCTTCACATCAGTACTTGTATCTCTGCCCCAACCTGCCTGTTCACATCAGTATTTGTATCTCTGCCCCAACCTGCCTGTCCACATCAGTATTTGTATCTCTGCCCCAACCTGCTTCTTCACATCAGTACTTGTATCTCTGCCCCAACCTGCCTGTTCACATCAGTACTTGTATCTCCACCCCAGAACTTTTTCCACTGCCTATTGTGAAGAATATACAATGGCTCTGAAACCAGACCTTTCTAAACTTCTACAATCTTAAATAGGGTTACAGTGGAGGAAATGTAGTCACCCATCACTTCCTCTGACAGGACGTCCCATGTTGGCACAGAGACTGAGTGAGTTACAGACACCTGTGTGTAGAGTGTGACTGGGTGTGGAGAAGAGTTTACCAGCAGCAGCAGGAGAAGACATCTTATCTTTACCTGCCACAACCAACAGCAGAGCTAGGGATGGGGAACCTATAACCCGCTAAGGGATGCACAGCGCTTTAATGTTTTGTATTCCTTCTGTCACTACGATGCCTGAAATTGACGAATACAGCAAAGGTGGGTAAAATGCCAGGGCTGCATTAAACACTGCTGGAAGCTGCGGGGCTGAAAAAACCCCGAAAGGGTTGGCATGATGCTCGAGCAATCCGATAAGGTTGCAAGAATGCATCATCCCTAGAAAGGGCATATCCCATTATTAAAGCACTATGCAGCCCTTGAAGGGATAAAGAAGAAACTGGAGATATCAGGCTAAGCTACATGCAATAGTTGGTCCCTACACTTTGTCTGGTGTTGAATGGTTCAGCATTTTATATCATTAGTACAGAAAATACAATTTTCCGCGTCCAGTTTTCTAGCGTGGCCATGAGGCTAGGCTCTGTCTAGGCTCACTTTTTTTTAAACGAACCTGTTTGCTGCCTTTCATATTTTGTCCAGTCGCTTCCAATAAGATATCACTTAGTACAGACCCTACTATCAGGGAGGCGTCCCAGTGGGCACCGAACATTCAATCAACATTGACAAATGGTTGGGCCGATGTTTTCGTCTCTGACCGGGTGTCATCTCTGACCAGGTGCCATCTCTGACCGGGTGCCATCTCTGACTGGGTGCCATCTCTGACCGGGTGCCATCTCTGACAGCCTGAATGGAAATGGTTTCTTTTGGGCAGAAGTAGTTAGAATTTGGCTGAAAAGGTTAATGGATACCATAACTCTTTAAATTAGTAAATTAGTTGTGATTTTTTATCATCATCTGCCCTAAATAAACCATTTTTATTCAAGCCGGTTAGAGATGGCACCCGGTCAGAGATGGCACCCGGTCAGAGATGGCACCTAGTCAGAGATGGCACCCAGTCAGAGATGGCAACCAGTCAGAGATGGCACCCGGTCAGAGATGGCACCTGGTCAGAGATGGCACCCGGTCAGAGATGGCACCTGGTCAGAGATGGCACCTGGTCAGAGATGGCAACCAGTCAGAGATGGCACCCGGTCAGAGATGGCACCTGGTCAGAGATGGCACCTGGTGAGAGATGGCACCCGGTCAGAGATGGCACCTGGTCAGAGATGGCACCTGGTCAGAGACGAAAACATTGGTGTCCGTGAGACACAGCTATATGATGCCGCCCATGAATGGTTGGGTGCTACTGGGTGATGCCCACCTCTGGTGTGACTCACAGGGGGGAGATAGGGAGGTGGGTTATACACCTGGTGTGACTCACAGGGGGGGAGGGGGAGGTGGGTGATACACCTGGTGTGACTCACAGGGGGGGAGGGGGAGGTGGGTGATACACCTGGTGTGACTCACAGGGGGGGAGGGGGAGGTGGGTGATACACCTGGTGTGACTCACAGGGGGGGGAGGGGGAGGTGGGTGATACACCTGGTGTGACTCACAGGGGGGGAGGGGGAGGTGGGTGATACACCTGGTGTGACTCACAGGGGGGGATGGGGAGGTGGGTGATACACCTGGTGTGACTCACAGGGGGAGATGGGGAGGTGGGCTGTCCTCATCACTGTGTCCCTATGGAGGGGGATAGCCCGTATCTATGGTAACCCTGCTGGTACCCACAAGTAACAACAAGCCATATAGCCCGCCGACTGGGGAACCAGCTCAGGGGGGACTATGGCAGGCCGTTAGGGACCAAAATGTGCTATCCCAGCTGTATTTGGTAAGTTTTTAAAGTGAGTGATGTGGCGAGGCATTTTGCTTGTGGAAAGTCCCCACCTACTAGGTGGAAGGAGAAAATATATTCATATCTTTTCAAGCGGTCCTTGACATTAAAATGTAAAACCCATCAATGACATATTATCAAAACATACATGCTGCATTGGTGTATCATGCTTACCCTATACATATGTCTCCACAGGGATGGCATGATACTTGAATGCAGCGAGTAACTCGCCAGCATTTATGTATCATAACAAAGGGCATGATGCCATCCCTAAGATGCTAAACGGCTGAACATAAGGAGATAGACTTTACCATGAGGTAGAGACCTGCTAGTGGGTGTATATGAGTAGGGATAACCCCCTCAGATGGCCCTACTTTGTACAGTGTAGGTATATATGAGTAGGGATAACCCCCTCACATGGCCCTACTTTGAACAGTGTAGGTATATATGAGTAGATAGCCCCCTCACATGGCCCTACTTTCTACAGTGTAGGTATATGAGTAGATAACCCCCTCACATGGCCCTACTTTGTACAGTGTAGGTATATATGAGTAGGGATAACCCCCTCACATGGCCCTACTTTGTACAGTGTAGGTATATATGAGTAGGGATAACCCCCTCACATGGCCCTACTTTCTACAGTGTAGGTATAAATGAGTAGGGATAACCCCCTCAGATGGCCCTACTTTGTACAGTGTAGGTATATATGAGCAGATAACCCCCTCACATGGCCCTACTTTCTACAGTGTAGGTATATATGAGTAGGGATAACCCCCTCAGATGGCCCTACTTTGTACAGTGTAGGTATATATGAGCAGATAACCCCTCAGATGGCCCTACTTTCTACAGTGTAGGTATATATGAGCAGATAACCCCTCAGATGGTCCTACTTTCTACAGTGTAGGTATATATGAGTAAGGATAACCCCCTCAGATGGCCCTACTTTCTACAGTGTAGGTATATATGAGCAGGGGATAACAGCCCCCCCGCCCCTTCCCTCAGATGGCCCTACTTTATATGTAGGCAGGTATATGGGCTATCACAGTTGCTGAGTCATGGTCCCAGATACAGGTATGTTACCATGGATACCAGCACCACAGTTGAATCTTGGAGGCTCCTCATTGTGTAAATGGATTGAAATGATGTCCTTAACCCTGTGACGCCTTAATTGTTTCATGTCCTTGGTGGCATGATGCATGAATGCAGCCCTGGCAAGTAACATTCCAGACCTGCATTTAAGCATTATGCAGACCCTACAGGTCGGCATGGTGAACCAATGCAGTTACGGGGAGTTACTCACCAGGGCTATATTGGTGCATCATGATGACAAATGTCACCTTTTAGCGACATCCATCCTTAAAGGGTTAAAGGGTTAGCCTCTACCCACCCCCAGACATGAGGCCACACGGTACCTGATCCCTGCCTTGTGGACCTCTTGTTTCCCCTCCAATAGCCTCCACGGGAAGTCTAGCACCAACAACAAATAAACAAAAACCTCCCTCCACACCTACGCGCACACAGAGTTCTTAGGCCTCTGAAAAAAAGAAACCGGTTTCTCATCACCGCGCACGTCCGTGAAATCAGTATTTTGCTAGTTTTGGTGAAAAACATGAGAAAAAACGGGGAAGTATAGGCATGTTTGGTGTCAAATTAAAGCTTATTCTGCCAGTAATGCAGTAGGATCAAATATAACTTACATTTTGCCCACTTCTAAAGATCAATTAATTCTTAACTACTAAAGTGTGACTGTGGGTAACAAAAAGCATGCATCATCCTATACATTTAGCCCACAAGTAAAGGAATGAATTATAAATAAAAGCTTCCCTCGTCATATTTCTCAGTCCTTGGTGATCAGAAACCAGTTTTTGTTTTTGAGTGGCCTGAGGGTTGTTTTGGAGGATGTGGCTTGCCTGGTTCTGTGGGGAGGATGCGAATGGGATGAAAACTCCTGGGAAGTGAGATTTCTAACAGTGTTAAATCGCTATCACATGCTTGCTATAACTTTGTCAGACTCAGCCACAGCTCACCAGGGGGGTAGGTACCAACTGCCAAACTACAGCCCATGTTATTTTGCCGATTGACAGCCCCTTGAAAATGTGCATTATATTTTACTGCCCCCTATTTTCTAAGAATTCAGATGACACCCCAGTAGTATAGTATGTATCGGAACGGGACTATAGTTAAGTACTGTTTATTACTCAATCGACCTGCAGCCAATCAGAGGCCTCCCTTTTGGCGGGAAATTCAAAAGCAGCCAATGAGAGGCCTCCCTTTTGGCGGGAAATTCAAATAGGTCACGTGACCGGAAGTGACCTACTTCCGGTCACGTGACCTTTGGGCGGGAAATTCAAATAGGTCACGTGACCGGAAGTGACCTACTTAAGAGGGTCACGTGACCACCATGTTGGCGGGAAATTCAAATAGGTCACGTGACGGGAAGTGACCTACTTAAGGGGGTCACGTGACTACTAGGTTGGCTTTCAAAATAAGTCACTTGAGATTTTGATGGATAAATAAATTTAAAAAAAGAAAAAAAAAGCAAGCTGAAAAAGCTTGCTAAAAAATAATTTAAAAATACGGCTCTTTTTTTCTAGGAGGGGGGGAGAGGGGCACTCTGGGGGGCACTCTTTAAGATGCATGGGGGGGGGGAGGGGGGGAGGGGGGGAGGGGCAGGGTTTTTTAAGAGTGAGACTCGCTTCTCTGCCCTCTCTAAAAGAGAGGGCAGAGAGGCGAGTCTACTTACCATGAAAGGTATCATGATCGCGTTTATGATGATGTGCATCATGATGTGACTATCTTACAACCCTATGAGAAATAAGCAAGACATGGGCGTACTTACACGGGCTATTTGTAAACTAATGAATGTGACTTCTTCGTTAAAATCAGTATCTACAACTCTTTTAAGCCTAAGGCTTTTTCTTGAGTTTATTCTTTTGTTCAATTTCGGGCCCACCTCAAAAGAGGAATAGGCCCTCTGTAGCACTTGTCGCTTGCTCATCAATCAGAGCCGGGGTGTAGAAGGCCCCTGCCCTGTCGGGTACGTTCTCCCTCTGGTACGTTTTTGGTTAGTTTGGAGCTCTCAGTCGACTGTCTTATCCACCTTAAAAAAAACAGACTTTCGGTGTCTCATGATAAAACTGGTGCCTTATACTAAGCGCTGGATTACTTTCTCATTTTTTAGTGTTCTATCCGATGCTTATTTAATTTTTGCACTGATAAAAACGGTTAGCTTGTACAAACACGCGGTCTATTTAAGTGTTAAGTGTAGAAAATGAACAGAACAGTGCACAGAAAATAGAGCTACCGACTTCATTTCGCCCAGTCACTCAGCGGAGAACAAAAGAACTACTGACGTAGTGTACCCGCTATTCCGACAGTTGGCGCCACCGTTATACTTTTCCCGCGTGCGACATGAAGCCCTGGGGCGGGTACTGGCTGTTTTGGTTGTAGGTACCGAAACATAAAAAACTACAGCCAGCCCAATGTCATGGTGAGACAGCTCTCTTATTTTTACCTTGAGTAGCGTCCGTAGGGCCTATGACAAAACCTAGTCCCGTACACTGAGCAGCTTGAGGTCTGAAGGCTCATACAGAAAAATGTGTGGGTGTGTGGGTGTGTGGGTGTGTGGGTTGCTTTACGCCTTAGTTAACAGCTATGGTCATTTCAAGAGCGGTGATGGTGATCGAATCTATTGACCCTTTTACCGAGACAAGGGTTCTTTTACATCCCACACTACATAGCAGAGAGACGTCTAGCAGCCCCTAGAGGCCCCGCAGGGGGCTCGAGAGGTGCCGTGGAGAAGAGCAGATATCCACGAGAGGCCACGCCAACAACCAAATTCTATCTTTATCCCGCGAGAAAAGGAGATAAGGGTCAAGGTTATGAACTATCAAAAGATTTTAGAGTAAATTAAGTTATGAGATATTAATATAATGTACATATCTAGGGCCCGATATAGGGCCTCTGCAGATCCCCCTTCAGGGCCCCGATCCATGAGGCCTTAGAAACGGAGCTGGGTCATGTAACCAAGGGAGATCAGCAGTTGTTGATGTCGGCGCTGCCGATAACGCTGGTAAATGACCGTTTTACTCATGTTTAGAGTCAGAATAGCTTGAGTATTACTTGAATATCGAAGAGTAGAGGTCAAATTACCCCAGACAAGGTGTTTCCATCTAGAAATTCTCGACAGTATTTCCGAAAATTGCAAATATTGGTCCCAGCCCCACGGGGCCCCATACCGAGTATTAAAAGTTTGAGATGCAACTTTCATTCATGCTGTTGACCAATCAGAGGGCTCTGTTTTTACGACCTTGACTACATAGTAAAAGTGATTGACAACGTCAGATATCACTTGACGACGTCAAATATCGATCTGATATTTGATCCCTTGATATTTGATTCAAAACCCACATCGAGTGGGATAAAGCCTTTTATCATCTTTTGATTGTGAGGCATACACTTTTCTTACACACAACAGCTGTCATCTATCAAGGGGCTCTGGATAGGGGGTCCCCATGTCGAATGTCGATCTTAGAAAATGACCATGTCACATGACAATGTCACTTAATAATGTTCATATCCCATGTCGATTTTAAGAAATGTTCATGTCACCTGTCACTATGATTTTTTGGGCCTCATGTCACTTGTCATTAGACCTCATGTCGTTTGTCGATTATAAGAAATGGTCATGTCACCATATCGAATTTAGCGGTCCACATCCATTATCAAGTGTCAGGGCATGTTGGCTGCTTGAACACGTAGTCTGTCATCACCCTTGTTTCTGTGCCTTATCTAAACAGGCAATTAGTGGCCTCTCCCGAATCTGCTAGACGTCTCACTGATAGGAGTGTGTGGGTGTGTGGGTCTGTGTGTGTCTGTTCGGTCTGTGTGTGCACGCGTCTTGCGGACCACTGTTAAGCCTGTGGTTGGAGAGCGCGACATAGCCGCTTGCTACACTCTCTAAACAGAGGTCCGCAAGACTAGGCCGGATCGCGCTCTTGCTTAAAGGTGCACCTCAACTCAGTGCGCCTTTAACAGCCGCCCCAAATAGGTGAAGTTCTTGACGCGGCACAGCGCCTCCCACCAGTAGCCAATCAGCGCGCCGAACGCCGGACACACCTCCACCGTGTGAGCCTCTAAGTAGGTCACACGAATCATACTAAGATGCCGATCTCTTCTGTCGGTTCGTCGCGGTGGCCGTGAGTGATCGCACGGTCGCCAAGATTCACTGCCTTGATTGGCAGAGGGGGGGGCTGATTACCCCCCGTCGGATGAATTGCGGCGAAACCATAATCAATTTTTCGCTGTTTTAGATAAAAGAGATCCAGAGCTATCCGCTCGTCCAAGAATTATTTTTCTATCAGCCCGGGATCACCCTCAAATTAAGGCCTAAAGTCCAAAAACCCAAAATTTTTTCCCTATGGGATTTCAGTGTCTAAGCGTTTTTTGCAGCCCCAAGGAGCAGCTCACGGGCTCGAACCCTGTAAACGCTTTGACGCGCTTTCGTCGCCTTAGGCGACGTAGACCTACCCTATTTTTTTTTGGACCATGTTACCTGAACACGGATTATTTTTTTGTTTAGCCCAATGAGCTCACAGCTAGACTAGATACCTCATGTTTTGGATTGGAGAAATCAGCAGAGCAATAAAAAGCGCGGTGAGGCTAGTGTGGCCCCTGTGAGTTGTAAAATTGGTGCTAAATGTGGTAACCAGGCGGATGCTGAGTTCATTGATATTGTCCGTTAATGATACTTAAGGTGGGTGTTGTCTAAAGTTTTAATTGATATTACCAATGTGGCCAATAATGACTTCACAGTTGGGGCCCTCGCCCGCAGGTCCCAGATTCAGGGTATTCTTTGTTTATTGTGTGGCCCCTAAAGAGGGGCCGACTAACTCTTTAGAGTTAGTTAGATGCTGCCACTGTGCTATGCAACAGCAGCTATTAATTACGCTTCATGTTGGGCGGCATGGATCACTTGATGGGTGATACCTCAAAGCTCAAACACGGCAGAGCCGTGTGTGGCATGCGAGGACCAGTGGGTCAGGGGTGATCCGTTGCAAACAGAATGCTGATCCGTGTGAGGTTCTGACTTTCTATAGTTTTTTATAAAGCCTTAGATATGGTGTGGTATTTTTCATCTCGCTATAGTTTAGTTGGTATTTAAGGAAACCGCCTCATTTCTATCAGAAATACACAATATTGAATTGTTTTTTATATTTTAATATATTAGAAGCGCGCTTTGTTGCCTATGTAGCTCATTATGCGTTGAAATGTTCGCGAGCATCGTAGGAATGTACAAAACCCCTATTGTGGCACCATCTGACGAAAGAGCGGAGAACTATACTAGCGCGTTTCGTTATTCACATCTTTTGACAGGGACTTGGTTGGTGGCTTTACGCCCTAATTAACAGCTGAAGTCATTTCAAGGGGGGTGATAGTGATCGAATCTATGGATACCTGAAGGTGGAAAGCACACACCCTACACTTTTACCGAGGCAATGGTGGTGCTGCTCAAAGGGTGTGGCGAGCTAGACTGGAGGATGTAATAACTAAGCAGCAGAAGGACCAAAAAGACAATCTCGTAGTAGTAGGTCTACTTAGATCTTGAGTAGCCGCCCTTGTGGCTATAATTACCTAGACTAGTTGGCTCTGCCAGCCTGGTCAAGTGAAAATTGGTAAGGAGACTATGAACTAAGCTAACATCTCATAAGTATTAGTTACCACCCCCTCACACCCGTTTAACAACGGATTCAGGGTCTAATTATGGAGACCCTAGAGTAAGATTAACAATATATCCCAATGTCTGTAGTAGACATTTACGACATGCAACCTGCCCCCTAGAAGGGATAGATCTGACCACAAGTCCGCAAAATGGGACTCCCCCTCTGAGAGTATCAAGGTTTGCGTATAGTCTCTTGCAGGTTAATCTGTTATCTACCCCTTTGTCGACTTCGCCAAAATCCTGGGAGATTCACTTTAAACCTAAGGTCTACCCTTTTTATTCTTTGTTTATTGTGTGGCCCCTAAAGAGGGGCCGCGGTGTTGATTAATTACACCACATGTTAAGCAACATGAGATCAAACCTTCCTCAAAAGCGACAAGGCTCAGAGTCCTGTTGGACGGGAACCCTGTGTGGCATTTCAAGACACCTGGTTGAGTGATCTGTTGCAGATACCGTTCCGTGAGAAGTTCTGACTTTATATAGCTTTTATATCGCTTTAGATATGGTGTAGTATTTTCAATCTCACTATAGTTTAGTTGATATTTCAAAGAATCTGCCTCATTCTATCAGAAATACACAGCGTTGACATGTTTCTTATATTCAATATATTAGAAGTGTGCTTTGTTGCTTATTATAGGTCATTATGCGTTTAAAATGTTCGCGAGTATCGTGGAAATGTACAAAAACCCTATTGTGGCGTCATCTGACGAAAAGAGCGGAGAACTACACTAGAGCATGTAATGGCCAGACCAGCAGGCGGCAGCAGAGTGGTCAAAAGACAATCTCGTAGTAGTAGGTCTACTTGCATGTTGAGTAGCCACCCTTGTGGTTGTAATTACCTTGACCACAGGTCCGCAATATGGAGCTCCCCCTCTGAGAGTATCAAGGTTTGCGTATAGTCTCCTGCAGTTTAATCTGTTATCTCCTCCTTTGTCGACCTCGCCAAAATCCTGGGAGATTCACTTTAAACCTAAGTCCTACCCTTTTTTATTCTTTGTTTATTGTGTGGCCCCTAAAGAGGGGCCGCGGTGTTGATTAATTACACCACATGTTAAGCAGCATGAGATCAATCCTCCTCAAAAGCGTCAAGGCTCAAAGTCCTGTTGGACGGGAACCCTGTGTTGCTTTCGAGGACGAATGGTTGAGTGATCCTACCGATCCGTCAGAGGTTCTGACTTTATATAGCTTTTATATCGCTTTAGATATGGTGTAGTATTTTCAATCTCACTATAGTTTAGTTGATATTTCAAAGAATCTGCCTCATTCTATCAGAAATACACAACGTTGACATGTTTCTTATATTCAATATATTAGAAGTGTGCTTTGTTGCTTATTATAGGTCATTATGCGTTTAAAATGTTCGCGAGTATCGTGGAAATGTACAAAAACCCTATTGTGGCGTCATCTGACGAAAAGAGCGGAGAACTATACTAGAGCATGTAATCGCCAGACTAGCAGGCGGCGGCAGAGTGGTCAAAAGACAATCTCGTAGTAGTAGGTCTACTTGCATGTTGAGTAGCTGCCCTTGTGGTTGTAATTACCTAGCCTAGTTGACCCTGCCGGCCTGGTCAAGTGAAATTAGTAAGGAGACCACCCATTAACGTGCTCCACAGTCTTTAGACAGTTAAGACTATAGTCAAGACTGGAGAATTTGGCGAGACGCCCCTCTGGGAGGTCATAATCCTCAATGTTAGGTGTTAGCTCATTAACATCAGATACCATATTAACAACCCATTTAAATGTTCATTTTAATAGCAACTCACCCTATTCTGACAAAATCCTATTAGCAGGTAACCTCTGTGTAAACCATACTGCAAACATCTGCTACTTCCAGCGTCTGCCTCGTGACTGATAGTGTACAACAAGACGAAGTGGGCAGAGATTAGAAAAAATGAAGCTCTTTATATAGCCGAGAGAGCAGCTAATCTGGATGTTCTAAGCTTGTTTTCACCTAGAGCTCCAACCCTCTTCCAGAGAGAATCAAATCGCTTTTCACCTGAACCCTTCCACCCCTAATCCATCAGCATGAAAAGAGAATTAACGAGTGTAACGTGCGCTACATGTATATGGGATTATAGCTGGTGAAGAGATAAAGCCGAGTCACCTGTGTATACAAAGACTACAGGGGGTGATTAACGACAGGTGTGACGCGCCAGCCCGTGAACGGATTAAGCCAAAAAAAAATAAAAAGGTATGTTTCAGGTAACATGGGCAGAAAGACTGGAGTCGGTAGGTCGGATTTTTATTTTATTTTATTTTATTTTTTTAACATGAAAGTACTAGCCATCCTCCGTGGAAATTCTAAAAATGACCCAAAAAGTATAAAAATATGAAATTTTCTTCAAACTTGCTTAAAAAAAACACGTAGGGTCGACCCTGTTTTGCTAGGGTTGGTCGGGTGACCTGAAACAAACCTTTTTTTTTATTTGGCCTTATCTTTCAAGCTGACGCTTAAATTCAACTAGCCAGCCGCCGTCCACACCACTCACTGCGACAAGAGGAGGTGCTGTTGTTTTACACTTGAGTCGCTTACCACATGGTCTCTACCTCACAGACAGACACGCGCCCCCTGTAGCTTTTTTTTTGTTTTTTTTTGTATACACACGCTAATCTCATAACCCCCTTATCCGTTATACAGGTAACGAGTATTCTCTTTTAAAATAGCTGCCAGTCAGCTTAGCTCTAGAAGCAAGAAGGCGTGTATAGGTGCCTTATAAGTCGGCAGGGGGTAAATACTAGTGAAAAAGGAAGGCATGTGTGCAGGTAGCTTTTCTAACAGACACGTGTGTGCACTAAGCTGCTTAAGTCTAAACCCTCCCGCAGTAGTCAGGTGGCATGTGAAAACTTACTTAACTGATCTCTTACATTGAGTAGAGTCTCTGTGCTGAGAGAGCCTTTTCAGCCGTTTAAGAGGATTAACTAGGACAGGGTACATAAGGAGTGAAACGCCGAATAGCGGCTACTCAGTCTCGTGCAGCACAAGCAGCAGCATCTAGCAGCGGCTTCAGCAGCAGCTGCACGTGCAGCACAAGCAGCTGACAGCGACTTCAGCAGCACAAGCAGCACGAGCAGCACAAGCCGTAGCATTTGTCAGCAGCATCCGTGACATCGTCAGCAGCAGCCCCCATGACCTTGTCAGCAGCACAAGCAGCCAGCAGCTGCTGACAGCTGCTTCAGCAGCTGCTGGCAGCTGCTGCACGAGCAGTAGCACAAGCAGTAGCATCTGTCAGCAGCAGCAGCAGCAGCACAAGCAGCCAGCAGCTGCTGCATGAGCAGCACAAGCAGCACAAGCAGCAGCACCGACAGCAGCAGCAGCAGCAGCAGCAGTGTGGACCACTAAAGTCGAGATGAAGCCTAGTGACATTTGACATGAAGCTTGAAAAACACAGTGACAGGTGACATGAGCAATTCTTAAAATCGACATGAGATATGAGCATAATTAAGCGACATCGACATGCGCCATGGCTATTTTTTAAGACAAACATCATATGTCATAGCCTCCTCATCCAAACCTCCACTAGTAGTGCTCTATAAGCGCAAGCTGTAAACCCTCTCCTCCCCTCGTGCACACAGGCGAATTATCAGAGTCAGCCAATGGTGTCAATACCCCTCTCATACAAGGGTCGGGCGCTGCTGGACTATAATAGATGAGTCAAGGACCGTTCTACTGAGGGTCAGGCAGGCTAAGTCGGACATTCAATGACAGGTAGGTCTTTGACAACCTTGCTTGAAAGTCTGGACAGCATTGACAGACTGGGGCATAAGGATCTCGCATGGTCAGACTTTCAAGCAAGTTTTGCTAAAGTCGCGTTATTGAATGTCCGACCTAGCCTGACCCACAGTAGAACGGTCCTTGACCCGTCTATTATAGTCCAGCAGTGCCCGACCCTTGGCTGAGAGCAGTTTAAGCGCCATTGGGTGTCTCTGATATTTGCCTCTGTGTAAGATGAGAAAAAAAGTCTGTTGAAAGACTATATTTCAAGCCAGAAAACTGTAATTAGCTTTCCAATTTGTTTATTTAACAATATCTTAGCCTAGCAAGCAGCTGTCAGATGTCATCTAAGAAAAAAAATGTGAGCTGTTAATAGATTCAAGAGAAATTAGTTTACAAATAGCCCGTGTAAGTACGCCCATGTCTTGCTTATTTCTCATAGGGTTGTAAGATAGTCACATCATGATGCACATCATCATAAACGCGATCATGATACCTTTCATGGTAAGTAGACTCGCCTCTCTGCCCTCTCTTTTAGAGAGGGCAGAGAAGCGAGTCTCACTCTTAAAAAACCCTGCCCCTCCCCCCCTCCCCCCCTCCCCCCCCATGCATCTTAAAGAGTGCCCCCCAGAGTGCCCCTCTCCCCCCCTCCTAGAAAAAAAGAGCCGTATTTTTAAATTATTTTTTAGCAAGCTTTTTCAGCTTGCTTTTTTTTTCTTTTTTTAAATTTATTTATCCATCAAAATCTCAAGTGACTTATTTTGAAAGCCAACCTAGTAGTCACGTGACCCCCTTAAGTAGGTCACTTCCCGTCACGTGACCTATTTGAATTTCCCGCCAACATGGTGGTCACGTGACCCTCTTAAGTAGGTCACTTCCGGTCACGTGACCTATTTGAATTTCCCGCCCAAAGGTCACGTGACCGGAAGTAGGTCACTTCCGGTCACGTGACCTATTTGAATTTCCCGCCAAAAGGGAGGCCTCTCATTGGCTGCTTTTGAATTTCCCGCCAAAAGGGAGGCCTCTGATTGGCTGCAGGTCGATTGAGTAATAAACAGTACTTAACTATAGTCCCGTTCCGATACATACTATACTACTCCCGTTTTTGTTGTCAGGTCAGGGCTATTCACACAAATCGAATGCCCTGATGTAAAAATAAACAACACCTAACATAAATGATCGATTGAAAGTTCCATTCACCTATGTCAATAGGACTGTAGCATGTTATAACATACCGGGCTATTTCAGCCATGTGATCCATTTTTGTGAGAATCGACCATATCATTTTTGCTGGTCTGTATGATAATATCTTTATT
>CANHQG010000683.1:0-34294 GCA_947462335.1 Harmothoe impar
TCTTAATCGGTGGCCTTATTCTGTGGACAATATGCTTTATATCAGAAAAAAACGTCTAGGAGTTTGTGACATATTCTAATGGAAACACTAAGCGTAATCAATACAGAACATGCTATGTACTGTAATAAAAACTTGCATTGCGCAATAAACAATGTTACATCAATTATCCTCAAGAAACTTCACTCATACTTTACTTCCCTATGTCATATGTCGATTTAAAAATATGCCCATGTCACCCTGTCGATTTTAAGAACTGCTATCGTCGCCATGTCGATTTTAAGAAATGCCCATGTCCCATGTCACTATCTATGATATTCTGCATGTCCCATGGCACCAAGGCTCCAAATGCCCATGTTGCCATGTTGATTTTAGGGTCGACCCTCATAGAATAGACCAAGGGCAGATTGTTGAATCCACTACAGCAAACGCGCATTGTTATCAAAAACCTTTTTCCTAATGCTGAATGATAATTGATAATTAGTCACACTTGATCGCAACATGTGTGTGGTAAATGAACTATGGCAACTCTTAATTGTTAATTGCTGACATGTGGTATTTATTATTGTAAAATATCTCACACCTGCTCGACAATTGACAATTACCTTCAGGGACAAAGTACATGTAGGGTAGAGTGACCATGAGATGACTAGCTGGTCTAGAGTACATGGTACCATGAGTAGCAGGTTATGTCCCAGTCAGGGTGTCATTAATCATGGGAGCCAATCTTCCACAATCAGGGCCAATAGTCTTAGATATTATTATAGGGCCTATTGCCTAAAGGGACCCTGATCTGTGTACTCAGTCTATTCAAGGTACCAACAGACCAGCTAGTCATCTGATGAGCACTCTATCCTACCTGCTTTTATTGTTAATGGGTGTCCATAAGTCTTTAGAAATATATCCAAAATGTAAAATCAATCATAATGACAGAAGTGCTGGCTTAACCCTTACAGGCCCAGAACTATTTGACCAAAGTAAGATATCTGCAACATGATTAGTGCATCATACGTGAATCTGCAACGGTTGAATTTATTGTTTTGACATAGAGATTATATTACATTTTCTGAAAGCTGTTGCAATAACCTTTCTTGTGCAAGGCCCTTTTTGAAAAAGATTGCAAATTACGGTAACCATAGCAACCAGAAACATTCCATTTGTTTAATTTATCAAACTTTATACTAGATTGGTTGTAATATGAGCCATGGCAAAACCATCTATTCTGTTGCAATGGCAACAATGAAATTCTTTTATCACATCTCCAACATGGGAATGATGTACACAAGTTATACACCCCCTGCATACACACCCCACGCAGGATCACTCTACTACTGTAGAACGGTAGAAACATGAGCTGTTCTCCCGAATGGGCAAATGGTGATCACACCGTCTCGTTCGGTTGAGCCCCTGTGTTCTCCTATATCAATATGGATGACTAGTAGTGTATCTGTATATGACCAATGTAGTGCAGTATATCCATGCAATTTCTTGATTTGACAGAGTGGCACTTTAGGGTATCCTCATCAATTTTAGATGTATAGAGTTATTCTAGCTTAATCATTTCTTGCATACAGTAACTAACATATGTGAGATATCACATCATGCACTTGTTTACGGGTACTATACCTGTGCTATTGTTATAAAAAAATGACCCTAGAGCTTCATTTTGATATGAGAACAAATGTCCATTAGATTCTTCTTTTTATATGAAATTGTTGCTTAGCTACATGCATCATAATTCTTGATTTGTCTAGCAACAGCCCTAAAAATGCACAACCGACCGAGCTCACAACAGTGCGCACACAACCATTTACAGGGAGTCCTAACCCAGTATTAAAAATGTATTACAACCTATCAGTTTAACCAGTATATTATCCCCCAAACCCAACTAAATTCATATATGAATCAATACAGCTCCATTCAAAATTGCTCCGCCCACTGTCTGACCTTTATCCTCCATTCATTTGCTTCACAGCACTAGCTACAGTACCAACTGGACTTTTTTTTCAGAAATGTAATCCAAGGCTGTGTCTCACGACCTTGGGCCAATGTTTTTGTCTCTGACCAGGTGCCGTCTCTGACCGGGTGCCGTCTCTGACCGGGTGCCGTCTCTGACCTTGTCTCAGAGAAGAGTCTTTTTCAATTGTTAACCTATACTCACATATATTAGGATTTGTAAAAACGCTATGGCAGTTGTTATGTAATCATAATTAGCCTCCTGCTGTTGGTAGAAGGTAACTAAACTCCCAAAGTGATGTCCGGTCAGAGACGGCACCCGGTCAGAGACGGCACCTGGTCAGAGACGGCACCCGATCAGAGACAAAAACATTGGCTCAAGGTCGTGAGACACAGCCCCAAGTTATTTTTCTCCCATCTCATACTAGTAGAAAGGGTAGTTCAAGCTGTACTTATGCTCTCCTGTATTCCAATGGGAGAACATATCTATGCAATTCACACATCCTTACAATCTCACTCATGCGTTTCACCATAGGTCTCATGGGAGAAACACAGGCATCAATGTTTACTCAGAAATGTAATCCAAGTTATTTTTCTCCCATCTCATACTAGTAGAAAGGGTAGTTCAAGCTGTACAAGCCCACCCATACTTATGCTCTCCTGTATTCCAATGGGAGAACATATCTATGCAATTCACACATCCTTACAATCTCACTCATGCGTTTCACCATAGGTCTCATGGGAGAAACACAGGCATCAATGTTTACTCACTTTTAATCTATACATATGTGGCTGTTCTACTGCAGTCCTCTCATTTCAAAGCCAGGGGATGCATAACTTTTCGCAGCCTGTTGTTTCACATGCACACAATTCCATAACCTCCATCCTCCATTCATTTGCTTCACAGCACTAGCTACAGAACCAACTGGACTTTTTTTTCAGAAATATAATCCAAGTTATTTTTCTCCCATCTCATACTAGTAGAAAGGGTAGTTCAAGCTGTACTTATGCTCTCCTGTATTCCAATGGGAGAACATATCTATGCAATTCACACATCCTTACAATCTCACTCATGCGTTTCACCATAGGTCTCATGGGAGAAACACAGGCATCAATGTTTACTCACTTTTAATCTATACATATGTGGCTGTTCTACTGCAGTCCTCTCATTTCAAAGCCAGGGGATCCATAACTTTTCGCAGCCTCTTGTTTCACATGTACACATTTCCATTAAACAAACAGCAGGGTTACCTTTTGTTTCCCACCCTCCCCTACCTCCTCTCTTTCACATGACATAGCATACCCAATTGTTTTAATGTGCTACATACTGGCACTCCCTCTGCAACAAAACAGTGAATTCACCTTCATTTTTTGTACAAATTGCAAAGCCCTCTCACTGTTATGTTGTGAAAACTTCACATTGTATATCTTATCTCAATTATGTTTTTCTCCCATTTCATCATAGTAGAAATACCAAAACCAACCTATACCACCCACACCTATTTTCACGCATATAACAAACACCAGCCCTAAAAGCCCAGTTATGGATTTCACTAGGCAGTGAAGCTTCACTCACATTTGATTTATATCAGGTAGTTGTACTACTATAGATACTAGGGAAGTTTACATGATAAAACCTCGAGTAGAATATAGTACGCGAGTCAAATCGCCAGTGCGGGTTATAGGATCGGGCCAAAAGCCGAGTGCGGCTTATGTGCAAGTTTTTCCATATTCTAATCTCAATAATGACTGAAAATGGCAGTAACAGTAGGGCTGCATCTGCCTCAGCAGGCCGTAAAGCAGGCCATAGTATGGGCATTTCAATGGGGAGAAGATTGGGGGGGGGGCTGGCCAGTAGGCCGTTTTCACAGCTTTTAGTGGTGGTGTAAACTTGGCTTGGGGGACATGGGAGATGCAACCCCTACAGTTCATGTACATGTACATGCACTTTAATTTATACGGGCAGGAATGTATGCGGGATGAAGTGTGTTTCATCTTCCACATTTCATTGGACCCACATTTCTATGAATCTCTCAGCCCCTTTTTCTTCCCCTTATCACCCATCATTACGTTGGGTTTATCCCCACTAAACCCCTCCTTCCATTTCCATACAGTTTATACCCCACACCTGTTTTGCTGCTCCGCAACCGATGGCTTTCCCTTGACGTAGCTGCAATGCCAAGCAAGTGGTTGTGATAAAGCTGTGATACCTTTATAATTAAAATCTTTCTTTTCCTGCACTCTTGATTTGTTTTATACAATTAGTCCTGGACTAGAACTTAACACTTCAAATATGTCTCATATGAGGTATTTTCTCCTATTTCATTGCAGTGGAAATGTATGACCCCAGCCTATGTTCTCCCATCCTCTAATGGGAGAACAAACCAACATCACCAATGCATGTCTAATCAATCTATCTGTACAAGCCCAGCCATGGCTATGTTCTCTCATTTTCTTCTTGGAGAAAAAATAAACACAACCTGTGCAAACTCATTTTGTCTACCTTAACTCACTTTTCTTTTTCATCATACTCACCTATGGGTATTGCTACAGGTACTTTCTCTCCCCTAAATCAAAGTAACTTCACCTTTGTCTCTCTTCATCTCATGACAGTAGAAACACTCAGTGAAGCTGTACAAGCCCAGCTTGTATAGAAACTATGTTCTTCCATGTTCTAATGGGAGAAAAACATACGGCTGCCATACAATCCCCATTATGGGTTTCACCATACCTTCTATGGTAGAAACTCCTGCACCTTAGCTCACTTTTCATTTCCATCATACTAAGTTATGGGTATTGCTTCCTCTTCCCTAAATCAAATTAACTTTACATTTATCTGTTAAAATAAGAGGCCCTATCGTTATTATCTGCCACTCATTTCAGGAATAAAATTGTACATGTATCTTAATGAGGTCTTTTGTCCCATCTCATAATAGTAGAAACTCTAAGTTAAGCTGTGCAAACCTAGCCTGTTCTCCCATCTTCTAATGGGAGGAGAAACAAACGGCAGCCATATTATCCCCGTCATGGGTTTCCCCTTACCTTCTAAGGTAGAAACTCAGCAGTCCACGTTTGACCACTTTTCATTGTTATCATAAGTACTGATGGGCAGTGCTTCCCCAACAATAAGCCCACAAAGGGCCAAATAGGTTTTTGCTTTGGCAGATTTCAGCACTTGGGTTTTTACCTGGGCTTCGAGCTGGCTTTCAGGCAGCTTGCCCATTGGGAAAACCAATCAAACCTTCTTGACCCCATTGGTTTTGGTCATTAGGTTTCGGTGTGGCCCCACCTGGGCTGCCAAATGTGAATGCAGATCAGTTTCCAAGTGGATTTCTTGACATAGACTTGCGATGGTTTTGTACAGGGCAAATCGATGGGGTGTTTCTGAAATTTGACACTATATGGGCCCTACTATAAGATGTGTAGCGCTTGTATCCAAAGCACAATGTATTCTCATCAGCACAATGAAACCAAAATAGTTTAGGCCTATTAAGTTGTACAGTAGGTAAAAATGAACAGATTTTCCAAAGGTTTTCGACATAATAATATATATGAAAATTCCCACTTGAAAGTGAAAAATGAGGTTCTTAAACTAGCAATGATACGTACAGCCCATTCCTGGCCCTTCCAATTTGGACTAAGTGGGGGCACATGCTTTAATTAATAAGGTGGGAAGTATGGACTGTGAGGCCATTGTGTCCCTACATTAGACTTGTCTAATATGGATGGCTCAAATCTGTTGATCATACTTCATGCCTGTCCATAACCGGATAGGAAGAGTAAGATTCATCCCCTTGTGTGAATTATTTAGCAACACCTGTGATTTCTTGTCAAATAAGTTGGTGGCTATTTAGTTGGGAGGAAGGGGGGGTCCAGTTGGGGTGTACTGCTATAGAACCCATTTTTTTCAAAGGTGGTGCCGTACGACCGAATTGGGCAACCTACCCAAACCCAACTTAAGCCCAAAATGGTAAGCCTGATTGGGGCCACAGCAAAAACCAATTGTGGAACCCAGTGTGGTGCTCAAGCCGAGGAGCCCACTGAGGGCCTCACTGTGATTGCTACTAGGGTACAGATACTTCTAAATCGAAGTAACTTCACTTTTTTCTCTATTTTAATAAGAGGCCCTCTCATTATTATCTGCTGTTCATATATTTTACACTAGTTCTGCACAGAAACGATGTTCTTTCATGTTCTAATGGGAGAAAAATATACGGCAGCCATACAATTCAGAGTATGCATGTCACCATACTTCCTATAGTAGAAACTCAGCAGTCCACCTTAACTCACTTTTCATTTTTCTATTATACTCACTTATGGGTGTTGCCAGAGATACTTCCTCTTACCTAAATCAAAGTAACTTTACAGTTATCTCTGTTACAATTGTTTTCTGCCGTTCATTTATTTTATAGCACTAGTTCGGGAATGAATGTGAACATTTGAATTATACCTTATTTGAGGTATTTTCTCCCATCTCCTAATAGTAGAAACATTAAGTGAGGCTATACAGGCCCAGTCACAACTATCTTCTCCCATCTTCTAATGGGAGAACAAACCAACACCACCAATACATTTCCAGTCAATATACTGGTACAGCCATGGCTATGTTCTCCTATGTTCTAATCAGAGAAAATATAAACGGAACCAGTGCAATGGTACAACCTCAGCAGTCCACCTCAACTCACTTTTGATTTTCATCATACTTACTTATGGGTATTGCTAGACATACTTCTTCTCCTCTAAATCAAACTTCACCTTTATTTCTGTTAGAATAAGAGACCCTCTCACTTTTATGTGCTTTTTTTTTTACTTTACAACATTCCAATCAAGCGCGGCTAGTCTTATACATGTGAATGTTACATAAATATCACAATTAAATGTGTTGGTTTTACATTATAGTCATGTAATTCAGACGAGTTGTGCTAGTAGGGTTGGCTATAGAATCAATGTTAACGTTTTATATATATCTTAATGAGGTATCCCATGTTACAGCAACAGAAATGTTAAGAGAAGCTATGCAGCCACAACTATCTTCTCCCATCTTCTGATGGGAGACAACACCACCCATGATATCCCACGCCATGTACCCATACAAGCCCACCCACGGCTATGTTCTCCCATGTTCTATATGGAGAAAAAATAAATGCCACCTGTGTTGAGGTAGAAACCATCCAACCTTCACCTTAACTCATTTCTCATTTTTATCATACTCAGAATTGGGTAATAATAGAAATATTTTATATAATTTTCAACACTAGTTCCAGAATAAAAGTTACGTTAAAGGTATATCTTGATGAGGTATTTTATCCCATGTCATGATAGTAGAAACACTAAGTTAAGCTGTACAAGCCCAGCCTGTATATAAAGTATGTTCTCCGATCTTCTAATGGGAGAAAATCCAGACGCCACCCATATCATCCTCGTCAGATACTTCCTCTCCTCCTAAAACCACCAGTAAGAACAGTTACTTCATTTCAATCTCTTTCCCAGTAAGAGGCTCTCTCTCTCTATTATCTGCTGGGTTTTCTTTGCACAACTACTTGTGGAAAAAAAGTTAACACTTGAGATAAATTTTTATGAGGTATTTTCTTCCATCTAATTATAGTATAAATACAACCCCAGACACAGCTGGAAAGTAGGACAACACAACACTGATCTGTTTTCCATTATAGTGAGGAAATATGTGAAAGTTCCATATCACTGTAGTACTTTCGCTGTGACCATAAGTGACCATATCTATATACCCATTATGCTCAACAGTCCACCTCACCTTTCACTTACACCATGAGCAGTGTTATTTTTATATTGGAACGAGGGTTTTCTCTCATCCCATGTTTGTAGAAACGCCAACTGAAGGGATACAGGCCAAGCCACAGCTCTGTTCTCCCAACCTTTAGTACGAGAACACTATTTGTGCAATGCACCTGCCTCCCCCCAATGTACTCCCATTCAAGGTATTCACCGGACTTCCTATGGTAGAAACTCAGTAGTCCATTCTAATTCACTTTTTATCTGTATCATACTGTTGTACTGCTACACATACCACGTGCACTCTGTAGTAACAGCAAAGTAACTTAACCTTCATCTCTGTTCCAATGACGGGCTCTCTCATTGTTATCTACCATTCATTTATTTAAAAGAGTAGTAGCAGAAGAAAGCACTGTCTCTCATTCTCCCACTGCCGGGGGAAATTGCAGTGTCACATATCTTTAGTTAGTTCTTCAATTATGTTTTTCTCCCTTCTTGTACTTATTGAACTATAACTCAATTTTACTTTATACAGAGAAGGATCAATTTCACCTTCTCAACCATATATGAAACAACACTATTGACAGCTTATGGCAAAATCAACTTGTCTCTCCTATTTGGTGATGGTAGAAAATGACTTCGATGGATCAGACGCCCAGCGACAGGTTTCACCCTACCAAACTATGTTTGACACACAACTGTGTAGCAGGATTTCTCTAATCTATGACCACATTCAGTCAATATAAATTGTATAGGGATTCTATTTGCTATACCCTCATAACATGATGTCCTAATACTCATAACAGGTCATCCTAATGGGATTTTAGATCTTACTCTCCAATTAAAGGTTTAAGCATCATGTTCGCCCTACTGAAATATTATACAAACAGAGTAGTTTACATAATTAATATAATATTTTGATTGAATAAACTATGTTGCCCATGGCTTTTGACTTGAGGGTAGAAACCAGGATGTCTCTACATCACAAAGTATCCTTTTCACTCGACCACTGTTGGTACATACTCAACAGTACATGTAGTATAGTGTTTCAGCTGAGTACCTACATTACTAACTTAAACATCTCTACAGTTTGTAGACAGTACTCTGTATGCTATGTGTAAAATATTTAGCACCTAATTGTACTAGTACCTAAAGGCAGGCAAAGTTAAAAAATAACCACTCTCTCTTACATACTGAAATGCTTATTTCATCTCTGTTATATGTATATATTTTCATTTTAAAGGGATCTTTCAAATGAAACACAACATCACATATTCAGTCAAGTTTCTTTATTATCATAATATATACTCATGAACATACAATCGATTTTTTGCTTCATGCAATAAGCCAGTACATCTTCAACTCCGCAGAAATATTCAGCATCTTATATGAAAAAAAATGAACACGTACTTATATATCTAGCTTCTTTTTATCTTGATCTTTGATATGAGGTATCTCATTACATTTGTATCTCACCATGACTGCACTTTTATGTGTGATAATTGTGTACAGACTATTTGACCGGATGGCGTCCAGTTGGAGCAGCTTGCTTTCCATCTGTAATAACCAAGAATGACTTTTTATAGCAGCGGTAGACATTTAATATCTGTTACATGGTTAACACCCTATCTATATTTATTCATACACTGAGAATTCCGAAACAGAAACATCATTTGTGCATTATATTTTTTTCCCCGTTTGGCTGAAATATATGTTTTAATTCAGAGGGAAAATAAACACTTCTCCAAACATGGTGTGGCACTGACATATTGTTTAGTCAACTCACCTGAACGTGTACAACGCTTTTCCAGAAGATCATTCTCCACACTGAAACAGGGGTAAAAATCCAATATTATTATTAGGGTCATAACAAAATACAAAAGAGATATTCCCTTTCATTTTCACACCAAAATAACCACTTCCCTCACCATATCCATAATTATATTTTTAGATGATGAGATAACAACGTGGTGGTCATGTTGTTTTTGGCTGGAAAATATCTTCAACAATTATATGTGATAAAAAAGTCAAGGCACGGAGTTATTTAAATATAAATTCACCAAAGCAATGACTTAACCAAGACTATTCACTGGTTCCCACGGGTGCCTGGGGCTAACCCGCAGGCCCTGGCTATCTAGTACTAGCTCTCTCAGAGCCAATGACGTCATCCATCACTCTCCATCATTGGCCAAGTTCAAAAGATGTGCAGGAGAGTGTACGTTGCGCATCTTTTGGACTTTGCCGATGATGGAGAGTGTGAACTTTTCCTAGGGGCCTGCATCCTTGATAATGGACGCCGAACCAGCGAACCAAGACTAATGCCCAGTCTATTCCTGAGTGACCTGGGGTCACCCTCGGGGTCCCGCCACCTGATTGGACAATTCACCCACCTGGGCTCTCTCCCCCAAGGTAAGGCAAGGACCCCGCCACTTAGGCGGTGGCACACGAACTGAGCGGACGCTTCCACACTCTCTCAGGGAATAATTTTTTAATATAATATATAATACACATATTGGCGGAAAAAAGGGGGGGCGCGCCATTGGGTCCAAAAAAGATCCAACCCGGGCAACTAAAGCCTCCTGGGGCGAGCCTGAAACGTTCAGGCCCACTCCATCCTATCCAAGATGACTCAGGCAGGTAATACCCAGGCAGGTAATACCCTCGATGTAAGAAGCGCACACCCCCTAATAAGCGCACACCCCCCATTTTTGGCCGATTTTTAGACTATAAATAACCAAAAATTTCTCAAATTTGTACCACTCTTAACTACTAAAAGATGTGCATAATGATTTTTTAAGCGCACTGTGCGCTTATTACGTGGAATACGGTATTTTGTTAAGCACTATACCAGCTAGTACTAAATACGTGTATTATAGGTAAAAAAAATGGTGCCCATTTACTTACTTTTTTCTTTTTCTTTTTTCTTTCTCTTTTATATGCTGCACTTTCTTCACAGCCTCCACACTTCTTGTCACAGCTACAACCTTCTCGGTTCTGAAAAAAAACAATATCCTATGAAATGAACTGTTATTCCTTTCTGTAGGGGTTCTTTTAGTTCAAATGCCTCGTAAACACTTTCTTTGTCAACTTCCAAACACATTGAATAAGTTATATTTACAAAATAGGCATCATGAAATGACGAGTATACAGTATAAATATATATAAATATAATACACATTTACTTACTCTTTTTTGTTTTTTACTGGTTTCTTTTTGCCTTTCACTGGTTTCCCTTTGTCTCCTCTCTTCATCTGTTCACCTCTCCTTTTCTTCTCAGGGCTAGCTTCCATTTCTCCAACTGGTGCACCCCTCTTCCACCTTGCCAGTATCTTTTCCTTCATCTGGAAGCATGTAACTAAATATTTTACTTAACATTCTCCTGCATCTGTATCAATTGGTTCAATAAATTGCATTACATCACCAACCTAGCTCAACACACCTTGCATGTATTTAGTCTAAAATTATTTTATCGGAATCTTCATAAGAAAATATGTTTGGCAGCTGTGCATACTATTACGGTCCTTATCTGATCATTCTATGACACCTACCACTTGACTGCTACCTGGACATCCCAATGACCACAACTTGGCTATTCATATATCTGCATGTGCTTTTTCGGGCTCATACCTTAGTATGTCAGGTTTGGCCATCACGTTAGTAAGGTTCAGGAATCAGAATATGTGATGTTTGGGAATAGCAATCGGTCAGGTGTGGTGGCAGAATGGATAAGTGTAATGGTAAAATATTAATGTGAGCAAGTCATAATCGGATGTGACTGAGGCCAGCATCAAACATGAACAAGGCAACCTGAACAACAGATAAGGACAAGAATTGGAACTCGGAAACACACCCTCATATATTAAATTAGGGGGGGGGGTTGGGATTAAGACTCACAATAGACTTGTCTTTGGCACTTATCACTTGCCCATCACCGCTGGCCACAGGTACTACTTCTCCTGACGATCCATCCCCGCTGCCGACAGAGATGACTTCTCCTGACGATCCATCCCCGCTGCCGACAGAGATGACTTCTCCTGACGATCCGTCGCCGCTGCCGACAGAGATGACTTCTCCTGATGATCCGTCCCCGCTGGCCACAGAGACGACTTCTCCTGATGATCCGTCCCCGCTGGCCACAGAGATGACTTCTCCAGAAGATCCATCCCCGCTGGAGACAGAGATCACTTTTCCTGCCGATCCGTCGCTGCCATCCACAGGAACAGTCTGCATCATAAGGCAATTCATCTCCAATCAAATCTTTTCCATAATTTTAACTGAATGCAAAAACATTTGGGAATTGTTGAAAGACAATTATCTTATTACAAAGTAACGTATATACTGAAATGTTATGGGATAAATTAGTCCAAGTAAAACAAGTTCTTTTGTCGCCTAGCATAGTTCTAGTTCATTTTATGTCACCTTGTGTTTGAACAGCGACAACATTCAACACTGAAACGAAATATGTCTTCACTATTTTAAGTATGAATGGAGGAAACATTTAAACAACAGACTTACCATTTGTTTCCTTTTAGAAGTCTTCTTTCTGTGTTATAAAGTATCAAAGGGAATTACATAAATCTATTGTTCATTTCATATCATTTCACATTAATGTAAAAAGTAAACTTGTTCATTGTACATAACAGTTAAACAACATTTCTCTATGTCTAAATTTAAAATGAAGTTAGCTTTTTATGCTCTTTATGTCCTCTACTTCATTTGTTGCATCTATCATATAGTGAAACTTGTAGCTCATTCAGACATTATGTATCATATTTTATATTCTAGTTATCATATGTATGGCTTTTCACTATATATAAATCATGTTGGATTTTCTCGTTTTAGATATTCACATCTCTGATACTACACTTGCCTGTTTTTTATCTCCACTCGGATTTCACCCAAACCCAGGTACAATTGCTCCAACTCGCCCCTCCTGTATCGGTCAGGGCTTTTCGCTTGTACACCATCTGGAAGTCCATTCACTACAACAGAACTTTTCCCTTCCTCCATCTCTGTGTAAGGCAGAGGGACTGTGGTGTCTTTAAGTCCCAAGGCTTGAGCTGAGAAGATGATTTTCAATATGTTACACTACTCTTGTTATGTAATGTTTGTAAAGCTAAATGTCCCTTTTCTGTAAGAATTAATTACATAGGGGGTGGGTCACTATACCAATCTGAATAGCATGTTCCACACCAAGCTTTGATTGCTATTGTGTGTCCTAACTGTAAAACCAGCCCATCTTCTCTTATCACTTAACGTATCATAGGCCTGTTTTACATACTATCCATCATAAAAAAAGGTTTATGAAACTTTGTTCAATTTGATAACAGAATTTACTCACCATAGAGGTAGTTGAACCTGGAACGGACATATGCAACCAGGCTCTCACTCTTTAGAACTTTTGGGTCTGAAGAATAGACCAAGCTGCTCATCAGTACAATTCAATCTCCTCACACATGTTGTTCGCCAAAATTAAACAGGGTCGGTAGGTCGAATTTAAAAAAATATATTTTTACAATTCTTCTTACTAAAGTAAGTTGATTTCAGCTGTAAAAATACCAAAATTGTCATACATTCTTCTCAAAATTAAAAAAAAAAGTGTAAAAGATATTATGGTCGGCCCCAAAAAACGCAGGGTTGGTCTAGATACCGGAACACAAGTTTTTTTAGGCTTTATGAAGTAGATGTGCCAGACAATTTATTTGATTCTATACAGAAAATACAGCAGAAAATGAATATATGAAATTGTCTATACATCTTTGTATTGAGTCACATTATCTAGCATTATATGAATAATATAATTCATCTCTGATTAAAGCTCCGTACTTACCTAAGTTACCGAATAAGTGTTCGTGACACTTCAAAAGCATTGAGTTTGCCTCATACATCAGGAAGTTCACCACGTGGGCACTTCCGTCTACAGACGGAGCGTGTTCAGCAGAAAAGGTTACAGTTGCGGTCTCATATCCGTACGCCTTCAACTTTTTGCACTGTGAAATAGAAATATGGAGAATCCTCCTGATCAATACAGTATTTCACGGGGGATTCCAAAATTTGATTTCAGAAAATGAGGAGAAAACAGCTAGTATCAAGAAATGCAAACACAGTGCATATTTCCTTGTTTATGTGTTTTCTTTGAGTAGATTAAACGATAACAATGCTAAGGTGCTGTTTTTCAAATGTCATCATTATTTTACACTAGATAAACCTTTTCGTTAAGGGGTCATTTTAAAGGCGGGTCATCTTAAGGTGGGGTTTACAGTTTATCATAATCTATTTTTGTAATTGGTAATATTACCTTTTTCTCTATCTCGGAATGTATTTTCTTTATTGCATGCTTAGTTTGCTGAGGTGTTTGCTCTTGAGCAGCTGTTTTCTTCCATTCTTCTGTCCGCTTGACCAGGTCGGCGCGTTTCTTTTTGTTCTTCATGACAGCCCGGTATGCTGCACCTCGCTCGGTACTATGAGTGCCAATGTTCAGTTTTTCCCCGCCGAACGGTTTCTCTGCAAAACACATCGTCTTTGTATTATAACTTAGCTATACTGCATACTGGGTTAACTCCCTGCTCCCAGCCACCCCTCCAGTATGGCCACCCCTTCCATTCAAAGGACACTCTCACCACTCGCACTTAACCACATAGTAGACTAGAACAGTACTAGGATTGTGAGTGGGATTCGCTGGGTGATTATGCCACTTTCCCAGTGGGCACAAAATTCAGTTCAACATTGAATTAACATTGAACAAACATTGAATCAACATTGACAACCGTTTTTCAATGTTCATTCAATGGTCTGTGCCCACTGGGTTAAGGCCATTTTTTATAACCACCCCCACTACACCCAAAACACTGCTAATACACATCCTAAGGTGCATGTGTTTTATATCCTTGATCCCCCTGCTTAGTCAAATCGGCAATGCTGTATCCATGTACCATGCCAACCCTATTGGATCGTCTTTGACTGGGTGACGTCTTTGACCGGGTGACATCTTTGACCGGGTGACGTCTTTGACCGGGAGGCTAGAAAAGGCTATCTTTCATTTTTTCATTTTTTTCCCATATCTCTACTATTAGAGAAAAAAGGTGGATGGTATTTGCATATTACTTTGGACAGTGTACCTCTTCAAATTCCACATAATATAAAAAGTGATGTCTTTGACCGGGCAGAGGAAGAAATATAACATTATGCTATAATGCATGTAAAAGAGCCTACATATAAATATAACAAACTTTAAATTAGTTTCCTTTCATATAGTGTGAAAATATCCTTCGACTTTTTTCACCCATTTCTTACTATATAGGTCTAATTTATGCTATAATAACATTTCCCGGTCAAAAACGTCACCTGGTCAAAGACGTCATCCGGTCAAAGACTTCACCTGGTCAAAGGCGATCCAATTGTTACAAAGTCGTGAGACTGAGCCACATACGCATTTAACTTTTACACCCCCCCCCCCTGTTAAAATAAAGGAATCTTATAAAATTTACTGAGGGACTCTAGTACCTTTTAATGTTAATAGGTCGGTATGTAGGGGGAATAACCCGGTACTTGCACTCTGCTTAATACATGTACACAACCTGCTATCCCTCTGCTCAAAAATTTGCCAATTTCCACGGATTTGTACAAATAAAAGGAACCTTTATTGTGTGAAAACGCTGCCTTTTTTAGGCAAGAGGTAGTACTGCTTGGGACAAATTCCCCACTGGTAAAAACATACTTCGAGGTTGAGGGAAGCGGGGGGTGGTCAAGCTTAGGGCCAAGTAATATATTGCAATCATCGGGGGCTTTGTGAATATAGGATCTAGGTGTCATACTGAAATAAGGCCCTCAGTAGGGGGGAGACAAAATTAGATAAGCCTCCATGAGGGGGTGATCAAAACCAAATATGGTCCACTTAAGTACTCATGACCATACCTCATTACGCCGCCATTTGCGACTTGTTGCGGAAGGTATTTTGCAAAAGCAGAACTTAGAGGGCGGGGGTCAAAAAATATTTGGCAAATCTTGAAAATCTAACTGCAGTTGCATATTTCGACCTAGAACGGTACCAATTTTAGTCTAAAATGACGAGAAAAATCGGCCCTATGCGTACACCCAAAATGGGGCTAGACCCCCCACCCCCCTGTACGCATCTGAATGCATTTGGCCTGACCCCCCCCCCCCAACCCCCCCCTTGGTGCGTATGTAATTAATGCACGGCCCCCAACCACATGAGGTCAGCATTGTGCATGAATACAGGACTCATAAGTTACTCTCCATCCCTACATCAATGCATCATATCGACAAAGTAAGATAAAATTAAAGCACTATGCAGCCTTTAAATGGTGTGTTTTGGGGAGGGGGGAAGGCGTTAAAGCTATGGTAGGCTGCTGACACCTTCCCCTCAACAGCTGTTACACTAGATTATATATAATTACATGTATAAGAAATTCCTTTGGTGTTACCATTTGCTCTGTGTCCACTTGACTGTACTCCATGTATAGGCTCACTCTTACCAAAAGTACCTTCTCTATGGGGTATATGACTCACAATGTTAAAGGTCTAGAATTAAACTCACACTTGCCTGCACCCATAAGTTCCTGTAATGCAGCTACTTTTCACAAGTCATAACGGTGTCCACATAGTAAGGAGCAACTGGGTAGTGTAGGTCACAAAGTACTTAGTGGTATGTTTTACTTTACTTATTTAACTGAAAAAGCAATTTAGGCAAAAGTGTCTACCTTTCTGAAAATCCTTACAGAACAAGTTCCACGTAGTTTTCTCTGAAGTCAAGCCTGTAGGTGGTTTCCTGTTTGGATTATCACGATTCAGGATCCATCTCTGAAAAGGAAAATAGCAAAGTTCTGTGTTATTGTTTACAACATGATTTATCTACTGATTAAAACGGAATCTGTAGTATTTAGCAATGGAAGGTTGTGACCTATTAATGTAATATGATGTGGACATGACCAAGGTGAACGATAAACCTTTCAGTTTAACCATACAGTGCTCTTATATATCAGCTGGAGCACCCGATCGTATCCGAGCATAAGACACTGTTCTGACTGTATTACCTTTATTCTTTTGATAGATACGTTGGACTGAGCGTGGCATTCTTCAATTAGGTCTCGTCTGAATGTTGTCATACCATTCCGACGAAACGTTAAAAATAGGTCCTCTTGCCACTTTTCCAGATACAGCCGTTTCTGTTTTGGAAGGAAAAATACAGATATCACCAGTCCACAGACACAGGAATGGAATCGTGTGGTAAAAAATTCAATTAAAATGTGGTTTAGAATAGTTTAATACATGCCAATATAACATAGTGGTACCATATTAAAATATGCCCCCAACGTTTTAGTAGCAGGACCATTCCTCCCCCCTCCCTTTAACATAGGCCATGTGAAAATCAGCCCCCATCGATGTAAGCCATGCACACAATAGGACATACCTATAACACACAGATGGCACCTAGCTCACCAGAGACTCTGCTGCGATACTTGAGCTACCAAAGGCGGGCAGCCCTTTCCAGGCATGCTCGGGCTGCCCCGAGTGATACCTTCCCGCTACACTACTATTGAGACTTTAAGATTAAGACTTATTAATATTTCATTTCGACTTAGGATACACAGTTACACATTACTATGTACCTGGTATATATTGGTAGGTGCTATAGCAGAGAGACCAAGGGCCCCCCCCCCACCCCTCAAAGAAAAGTGGTTATGTGTAAACATTTTGGACCGTGGAGCAGTGCAGTGGAACAAAATTTGAGGGGGTGTGAGGGTATACCCCCTGGACAATTTTGAAAATCTAGAAGCCAAATGGTCCATTCTGGTTGTTTATCAATGCGTTTACCCCAGACACCCCCCCTCTCCCCATGAGGTTTGGCATCACCATAGCAATTTCCGTCTGCGCATACAAAACGTGTCCTGTTTGTTTTCACCTTTAGTACGGCTTTATGCTGCCATGTCGCATGTCGATATTAAGAAATGGCCATGTCCCATGTCGCTTAGGTTGCCATGTCTCATGGCGATTAAGAAATGGCCATGTCACCCTGTCGATTTTAAGAAATGGCCATGTCACCATGTCAAATTTAGGGGTCGACCCCCATATTGTTTTCATAGTTATTTAGTGACATAATGATGGAGAATGAGCATGAGTTCCTCCACATAATAAATGCCCATGTCACCATATCGATTTTAACAAATGGTCCATCCCAGTGGGCACACATCAACATAGAACCAACATTGACAACCATTTATCAACGTTGATTCAATGTTATGTGCCCACTGGGATGTCCCATGACACTACCGGGGAGTATCCATTTTCTTCTCATGTGTCATGTCACTAAGGCCCATAATGAGGGCCCCAGATGGGGGGTTTCTGTGTCAATTGTCGATTTTAAGAAATGCCAATGTCCCTTGTCAATTTTAAGAAAAGGGTCTTGTCACTTGTCACTAGCCCTCAGGTCTTGTCACTTGCCCTCATGTCACTTGCCGATTTTAAGGATTACCCATGTCATTTGTCGATTCTAAGAAATAAGTCTTGTGCCTTGTCACTAGACCCATGTTGATTTGTCGATTTTACCTGTCTGGAGCCCTATAATGGGGGGGGGGGGGGGTGCTCAAAATGCCGACTTTTAGAATAGCTGGTGCAATAATCTAAGCGACCTGGCGACTTTTGGAAAAGTTTTATGTTAACAACAAAAATCGTCTTAAAAAGTGAGTTTGTGACCTAGGGCCCTTGATTCTGGTGAGTTTCCGACCTGAGGGGGGGGGACCTCTTTGCATCCCCAGTAGGTACCGGTATCTGGAATACAGGGCCTCCTGACTGAAACCACTGTTGGCCCCCAGCCCACAGGCCCACGGAACACAGGCCCTCCGGTTCTGAGGCCCCCTGCCTTTAGGCCACCCTGACTACAGGCTCCGGCCTGTAGACACAAATCTGGGGGTGCAGAGGGGTCCCACCCCCCTCAGGTCGGAAAGTCGCCGACCCCCAGGTCGCAAGGTTGATTTTTAGACCCTTTGTCCTATAATCAATTTTGTGCAAAAGTCGCTAGGTCGCTTAAATTATTGCCCCAGGTCGAAAAGTCGCCTGGAAAACGGCCCAGGTCGCTGAAAACCCCTCTACAGTCACAAATCTCACGTCCATATCATACGTCCAACCCTCTCTAATAAATCATAGGATGTTCAGTAGATGAGTTATTCTGAGTTATTCGATACTGCTTTACAGGTCATACTCATAATTATGGTGTCATATGTCATGCAGACCAGAAAACGTGTTGCGTATAAGTACATTTGCATAATTTTCCCACAAGTGAAATATACTATACTAAACATCCTTTTCTGTTTCAAGTACTAACCGGCTTCACTGCTTTTGATGTTGCTTTCTTTGGCATGTTTCACGTTGTCCTTGATTCCTTCTCTTCTCTTCTTGTCCCGCCAAATGGACAACAGGAAGTCACGTTCAACACCACCTAAACGCCACCTGGTGTGTCCAAATAAAACCATACCAAAACGTTACCAAAACGTCCGTCCAGTGGCGCCACCTGTGTATATCAGTTTTCCCGCCTGCAGTTCTATAGATGTAGAGAATGTAGGACTAGTATGTATACATATCTAGCCTAAACTCTTATCTGCAAACCATTGTCAGGAAAATAATGGCAAAGTGTTAAGCTTACAGAGTCAGTGCCATGCTGGAGGTGGTTTGGGTACCGGTATTCTTATCAGTTAACAAATGCTATAATACTGTATGGCAATAGCCTATGTGTATAAAATGGCTCTGGTCGTCATCAGATACATTAGGATATACAGCCCAGGAGGGTCCTATTAGTGCCCCATTATTCATTTATTAGGCTGTAGGGATTACCGAAACTTTTGATGGTAATATTCTAGCAGCAAGTATATTGGGTTCTAGTCGGAATATTTACATACTTGTTACAGTTTTGAAATGATAATTTCTCACTCTTAGGGTAGATTCAATGAGGTATCAATATAAGGGTTTTATCAATGCGATAATCGGAATGTTGGAATTGCTTTATGGAGGATAACAATGACATTCCTATTATACCATAGCAGTATGCTGACTCATTTATTGTCAAAATTGCGCATTGTTCTTTCTGAGGATTGCACCATTTTCCCATTTAGGAAAATCCTGTCAAAATCCCTGACACAGTTTACTGTCTACATTTTAAAAAGAAACTCTTTTAAGGAAGGAGGTATGGGCAAGTATTTTCCCATGAAAAGTGTGACAATCCTATTCCTGACAGCTCTAATTAGACTAAATATGCACCAGAATGCACCATTTCGCTCCCAGAAATGAAACACTTCGGTACCCCCTATATTTTGTCCCTGGAACATGTAATCATCTCTGTTCATCCCCTCCCCCTCCCCCCACCATAGATGTTAACAGACCTTTGCCCCCCCCCCCGCCCCCAAACATTCAAATGGTTCCGCCGCCCCTGCGATAAACATCATCAACTCTACCTCATGCGTTTTTCCAATATTAGTTATGATAACCCCAAATAGTTATCTAACAAAGAGCACAATAAAATAGATAATCCATTTTCTCTTGATATGGATTGACTCTCATCCAGGAGTTTGAGGTGGCCTCTACCCCTCTCACCTCCGACCACTGCACAGGTGTATGAGGTGGCCTCTGCTCCTGTATATACCCCGACCATTGGACAGGTGTGTCAGACTCCGACCATTGGGCAGGTGTTTGAGGTAGCCTCTACCCCCAGACCACCCCCAGACTCGCTGAACCAGTAGGGCAAGTTAGTAAAACAAGTTTTTTTATATGAGTTTGCCCTGTATGGGGGGAGGGGGGGGGGGGTCTGCCTGTCTACTCCGACCAATGGTCAGGTGTTTGAGCTGGCCTCTGTCCCTCATCACCCCAACCACTTGACAGGTGTGTGTTTGAGTGTGTGTGTATGTAGGGAGGGGGTGTACAACCGTGATCTGCAGTAACTAACGTGATCTGCAGTAGTGCAGATAGCGGCAGACAATCCAACCGTGATCTGCTATAACCTCCAACTAGTATCTGCATAGTTTTGTCAATTTCACACAGTTTTCTACCCAACTTGACCATTTTTAGAAAAATTGACCTTAACTTTATATTTTTCAATACTTTTGTCGCCATGATGGCCATTTATAGGAAAATTGATCTTTTGGCGATTTTTAGGAAAGAAAGAAAGGTCCTTACTTCCTAGGTTGACCCTGGGCCATGTGAAACAATCACAGGTCCTTACTTCCTAGGTGCCCCAGGCCACCCCTGGGTAATGTGACCCAACCCCAAAATACTTCCTAGATGCCCCATATGTCCTTCTGCATAAATAACATTATCTACTTCTGGATTTCCAAAGGCAAACACCACATAAAAGGCCTACATGTCTTGATACTGATAGAGGATGAGTTCATTTGATGCAGCACACAGATTTTTGAATCACATGAATTGATGCAGATCACGTTTATTTGATGCAGATCACGGTTGGATGGTCTACCGTTATCTGCACTACTGCAGATCACGTTAGTTACTGCAGATCACGGTTGTACAGGGGGTGCCCCTCTATAGTACTAAAGACCTACCCGACCCTCACCCTAATTTTTTCTGGACAATTTCGGAAATTCTATAATTTTTAATGTAATATTGATCACGGAAACGCTGTGAAAAAATGGCATTTTATGATAGTTGGGAAAAATATATCTGTGCATAACCATGACTCCCCCCCCCCCCCTGCGACCACCCCACTATTGCAACCAGTTTTACATAGTACAAGGGTCGTAATAGAGGGAGTTGACTGTAGAAAAGACGTACAGAACAAATGGATGCATCTGTCCACATATCATATTATAGGATTATTCATTTAGATTTGTTACCCTATCATCTCGATTCAGGTGCAGTGTCCACCGTTTCCCGGACTGTGGGACCCTTACCTAGCGTGTGAGGCCCTTACTTTGTGTTTGGGGTCCTCACAATACATTATGGTACCCAAATCAGGTGGTTGAACCATCACCCAACACCCAACACTTGGGTCAAGTTTAGTAGACCACAATACAATCATGGAGATGTTAGAAATAAATAAAAAGGAAATCTGTGCAAAATAATTAAAATAACATTCCCAAATTCATGCAAATCATGGCTATATAAGTAAGAAAAAAAATATGCAGAAACATTTAAAGTATATAACACGTTCAAGTGTTGCAGTAAGTGTGCTAAGGCGCTAAATACATGGGAGAAGCTTGCAGGGAGGGGAGTCTTCTGATGACACGCCAGCGCCCCTTGGTGCAATATGGCTGACTAGGGTGTGTCACGGCATGGCACGTCACTCTTTCTTTCACAGGGAGACTCACCCTATGTTACACAGATGAACATGGCCAGACTGTATTTCTATCCAGGGAGTAGACAAGCCTTCTTTACACATTTGTCCTCCTTATCGTCCTATTTAGATGTGTTAAGCAGCTATTTGCAAATCTGTGGGTGTGGTCCACCAAATACGACATGGAGACATGCCTATTTCTTACTATAGACAATCCACATGCGACATGAGGCTCAAAAAAGCTAGTGACATGTGAAATGAGCAATTCTTAGTATCGACATGGGACATGGCCATTATTTTGCGACATTGACATGGGACATGACCATTTTTAAAAATAGACAATCTACATTGGGACCCCCTTTCAGACCCCCAAGCTGTTACAGTATTGGTTGAAAGGCATATTTCTGTAAGACAAAGAGCAAATTTCTCTGGTCCCAAGGTCCTCCTTAGAATGCGAGTATACTATATATCAAAATATAGCAGGTGTAGAGAGTTGATCCAGTGAGACATGGAAAGCCAGGTACAATGGGGTAATGAAATGTTTTATCTGAATTCCTCAGCAGAAAATATTTATGGCAGGTGCAAATTTCAAATACATACTTTTATGTCAGCTGATGACAATGGAGTTAGGATACTGCCCCTCCCACACCCTATTGTACTTCGAATATGAAGAGCTATTATTTGTTGTGATATATAATGTAGGAAATCGGTGAGGGGATGAGAAGGAAAATGGAATTTCATTTTAGAAGCTGGGTATATGCAGATATGATACATCAACAGTTCTACCGCTAGTTCATACTTGTCCAGAGTTTTATTTGAAATTTGAACTTTCCATGCACATAGTTCTCTAGCGGGAGTGATAACACTGTACTATGCAAAGAAATAGAAGCAACCTTTTGTCTGATTTAAATAACACTGTAAACGACAGGAGACATTGGTTCAACCCGATTTATTCTGCACTCAAATGTTTTAATCAATTCATAGGGATTATGCATCATGGTACTATCTTTTTTACTCCCAAGTTACAGCCAAATCATTGGTCTTTATTTTTACCATACATCTCCATCAGCAGATATTCTGAATCATTTTACACATATTCTATATATTTAAGGGCCGCAAAGGACATGAAAGCAGTATGTCCCTTTAATATTGTCTTCATGCATGCATGGTTGCAGCCCTGGCAAGTAACTCACTAGTTCTGCATTCAAGCATCATGGACGACTCTAAGTGTTGATAAAGTATCTAAATTGGCGTGAATCCTTGTGCTGATTCTCTAATTATCTGACATTCTATTGGTCACATTCTTCTTCCACATCAACCACAACAGACAACTCCCTTATTTCACCCAACAACTCATTCAAGCTTTCCTTTGATAGCTCTTTACTCTCCTGTGGCACAGCTTCTTGGGAAAGGTCTGCCTCAACAGACTCAATGCACTGACTCAAGGGAAGTGAGAAGCGTGAGAAGCATGTGGATGCAAAGTTAAACCTTGCTTCGCAAGCGCTCAAGTGCTTCTTCAGGTGTGCGACTTTTGCTAGGTCCAGAACTGAGGCACTCTCCATAGATAGTTTTCTGTCAATGCTCTCCTTAAGTATGTTTATGTTGTTTTCATCATTGTGTAGGAACATGACCATATCCTCTTTGGACATATTGATTTCTTCTTTTGCACGCTCTTGTAGGTAGTAGGAGTCAAGACATTGCCGCTTAGCATTCTGAGGAATGTGTGCTGCATCCTGTGTGATTGGTGTCAAGTTGGCCCAGAGAGGTGAATCCAACTCTACTGCCTCCTTCCTCTCAATCCTATGTGGGACCGTCTCAGGGCCATATGCAGGGATAGAGTTGTATTTCAATAAGGCCTCATTCAGTTTGCTACTGGTGGCTTGTGACTGCTTGCTTATACGATTGGCTATTCCTCCTCCATCTACAATTGAAGAAAAGTAAAGTTAAGCAAAAAAAAAAGATTGTACACTAAAATTTGGCTAAATGGCATGAAGATGACAACAGCAACTCCCAACACTTTTATATCATGTGGGGTCAGATTTGGTAGGAAAAAAAGGACCCAAGCTTTTGTAGAATTTGGGATGTAGTGAATTTGTAACGTGTTTCCACAATGTCGGATAAAGCTGTTACCTGAATATTTGTGACGTAGCCTTTTTATTTCAGTGTAGTCCACAACCTTTTCCCGCAACTCCTCCAGAACCTCCAGTCTCTTCTTCCCACATGCGGCACTCACATAGTGGAGGAAATCCAATGATGCATCTGACCATCTCTCCTGATTCTGCTTTTTTTCCACTTGCAGAAGCAACACATCCAACCTAATCAAGGGAGCAGAGAAATGTTAATATCATCACATCTCTGGGTTAGCGCTGGGACGTTCTATGGGTTAGCCAGTCCAGCGAATTTGTGCCAACATGGATTAGCCAGATTTATAATGTATACGCCAGATTATAACAAAGACAAAGTAGCAAAACTCATTCAATTGATGATGATTACAGCTCCCCTACCCATGTTGTTAATGCTAACCATGTTCATACAGCACCCCCAAGTTTGAAAATTTCTGGTTCTTAATATGTAAAGACTTTTTTCTTTGTCTTTGAGCGTTCCAACGATATATTACATGAGGTATTCCCAGTTGTCTGGTCATGTCATTCTCTGGGAGGATTTACCAGTCTGGCGAATCCAATAGAAGGAGGGTTCACCAGGTTGAAGTTTAACTTGCCACTCGTGATCTGGCAAAGTGCTAGCGCAAACACTGCATTTACACTCATGTCAGAAAGAAAGAGATGTGCCAAATTATATTCTAGTTATGCAATTATGACAGGAATAGGTTCATAGTGATTATGTTGTCCTGAAAGGGTTGAGATATGTGATACAATTTGAGACAGAATGAGATACGACTTACCTATCGATTTCTCTCTGAAGTTCATCTATCTCCTCGGGGTGTGATGTCAGAAGTTTTTCACTGGAATCATAATTAATAGACATTGTGAGATTTTGACAATAGAACGAGATTTAGTTGAAGCAGGATCATAACTTAAGTTAAGCGAAAAGTTAGAATGCATAATAAAAACTCTTTTCTTTCCTAGGAGGGAGGAGAGTGCTAGAAGAAAAGTGAAATAAGTGTATTTTTACTCTGGTTTATGCCATGATATTTGTTACGCTTCTTACCTTCTATCATAGAAGTCCAGTAGCAGAAGGGAGTACTCCAACCTCCAGTCAGACACTAAAAAGAAAGATAAGTTTGTGAGATTCATCTTACCGTAAAACCTTGTGTATAAGCCTAACTCGTGTATTAGCCGCACCTGGAGTCTCGTCCGATCCTATAATCCGCACTGGCGATCTGGATTTGGTGACTATTGTACTGTACTCAGGGGTAGACACTAACATTTCAGACCATGGGCCACCTGGGCCCTCAGTCTCTGAAAGTTGTGGGCCCGGGATTAAACCTGTGGGCCTGGGAATTTCTTAAGTTAATACAGTAAAATTGACCCATATGTTGAGGCTCAATATAACATTATTTAATGAAAATGACGTTGAAAAACATAATAAATAAGTTCCGTATATATTTAAATTATTTTAATCTTTTCAACCCGTATGTATAGTATAATTCTATGTAACTTTTTACAAAATGATTAGGCTTTCTGTTTTACCTCTAGTATCCTTAATAATGCTCCGATTCACAAGCCGTAAAAAATGACATGTAGACCAGAATTAGGGCCTTGCTACGGGCCGCCCAGGCCCATAGCTAGGCAAGCAGTCTGAAAACTACGGGCCCGGACCCAAAACTACGGGCCATTGGCTCCCGGACCAGCGTTAGTGTCTACCCCTGCTGTATTGTAACGGGGAGATGGATGTATGGGGGTAGGAGATGATATGACCAGAGAGAACGACAACACAGGCTATTTAGAATTATGACAGTAACTGTGTATTCAAGTGTGAATTTAATACAAATCAGAGGTGCATGAGGCATGCGGGCATGAGGCCTTACTCATGGCATGTAACATGTAAAAAGCTAACCAGGGTTATAGGGATAACCCAGCAACCCAGGAATATCTAAAACTGTAACGGTTTAAATCCTCACTCAAGAGTATACTAATACTATCTTTCATACTATTCACTCAGATGTAGTAACCAGTGTGGTATAAGGATACCAGATTATTTTCTATGCTCAGCTTGGTATAACAATACCGAGTACTATTAACTAGGGACTATCACTCTGGAACATATGGATCTATGGCAAATTGAATGTGCACAAAATTATACAACAGACAGCATACCTTCTTCTGTAGGGGGGAGAGGTACAGTATGTGATTCCAATTCTTTCGCCCATTTACGGATGCGTTCCATAGATGTGCCTGAAATTGAGCAAGGTTTGAAATAATATAAGAATATCTCATTGTTCAATCGAAGCTAACTTGAGTTACATATTGTATCACTTATTTAACTAGGATGCCTGTATCACAGTGTTTTGTGTATCAGGGTCTATGTTTATTTGGCTAATTTAATATTGCTATGCATCAAAGCTTAATGCTGATTTGGAAGTATTTAGTTTTATTTGCTGTAAAAAGATCATCACCCATGTCGATTTTTACCCATGTAGCGGTAGGCTGCATTGATTTAAAGCTCCCCCTCCAGTGACAGTCTGAGTGGAGCCGGGACAGCACTCAGGGTGCTGAGGTATGAATAGGAAGCTTTAATTGACACTGTACACTCACCTTTGCCAAACACCTACCCTCCCCTGACCGCCGCCATAGACGGGGCATAGTGCCTGTATTAGTATTGACAGCTTTATTTACTAAAGTACATGTAGTACAGATATATGGCGGTCACACCTCCCCCCCCCCCACCAGTCCTGGCCTAGATTGGAAGCCCGACCATGTACTGCGCTCCCCTGGTACCCTCCAGCCACCAGCACTTCAGGCCCATTTCCGTCGCCAGCCTTACGGAAATTATACCAAGGAAAAACTCGTGTATAAGCCCCACCCCGACTTTGCACCGATCCTATAAGCCGCACTGCCGATCTGACTCGCGTACTAGCCGCGGCTTCTACGGGAGGTTTTACGGTACATACCCTGCTGAAGGGTCAACATGATGCATCGCTGCAACCTTTCAAACAGTAGAACAATTTAGGGATTTAACAATTCTAGAAAGGGTCTGGTGTAACACAGAATATACTGGGGGTACTAAACAAGTACAGAAAAATATGGGGCACTGCCTGTACCACCTACCCACCACCCACCACCCACCCACCCTGCATCCAGGCCTGACTATGGGCATGCAAGGCTGGTGGTACAAAAATTAACACTGTTACTGATACTTATTTGAAGAACAGGTGTTGTTCATTTACTTTTTTAAAGGAAATGAACTGCATTTTTTATCCCAAATAGTGTGTATGTTGTACTAAATGTAAGAGAACGCGAGAGTACCTGGATACAGGTGAAGAAAGTGGTTCACTGCTTCATCAGAGCTATGCAGCAACAAGTATGCTTTTTCCAGTCGCTGTACAAGGCTGGTGACTGAATAGAATTGGACAGAGGATATAAAAACGAGAATGAAGTATTACTTTTCATTGAATACAACGAGATCATTGCTTTAAGGTGGGTAGACCCCATAGTCTAGAAGTTATTAGATTTTGTCAGGATTTTCGTCATGATGTGGTACAGGTATAGCTTTCAGCATGCCTATTACCACAGCCCCCATAAAGGGGAATTTTGACAACACATGAAAATATATATATAATATACAAAAATATGACGAAAGACAGCCCCTAGTGTGTTCTGGGACAACTACATGTGCACATGTGCAAAAACCTGCACAGTTGAGATGTTTACAGTAGGGTATAGCCACCTTAACCAAGGACTCCTGTATTTCACCGGTTGTGATATCATGAAAAAGGGCAGTTTGTTTGCATTTGAACGGCATAGAAAAAAGCTATTTTAGGCGCCCCCTATCATAATTTTGTATAATTTCAGGGATGCCAAGTTACCCCACCCCAAGATCGTATTTCTTACGAATTTTAGACCCCAAAATCGTAACAATTTTTGGCCCCAAAATCGTAACAATTTTTGGCTGAAATCGTAATAAAAATCGTAACAATAGAATAACATTTCTAATGGGTCAGCATGATGCAAGAATGGATACTAATGATTCATTGAAGTCGTAATCTGGCCCATCATACAAATCATCATTTGTTTGCTCCTCAATGTAATGTTATATTTCTAGATTGGTTTGCTTTATGACCAACAAAATCTAATTTTAGTCTAGTTTTGGGTATTCATAGTAGCTATTCATCCCATATCTCAGTATGGTACATTTAGTTTAAAAAAAATATCAGAGATGATTTAAAATCGTAATTGGATATCCAAAATCGTAATGGGATCCCTGCAATTTTGGGATTTTGAATCGAAAACCATGAAATATAAACACAAAGGTACACTCAAACTTAAAGCAATGGGGGAGCCATTCCCCACAGGAGTGTGCAATAACCCTATGCCGTATTTCATGCTGTAGTGTTATTGCATGCTTCCCAGGGTCGCCATGGGGTCTCCATGGCGTATTTAGGCTACCAAAAGTCACGTGACTTGTGCAGAATTCAAAAATGGCATCCGACAGAAGCAAAGAAACAGTGTGGAAGTGAACAAATATAGACTGTATATCTATTTTAGATTGATAAACCCGGAAATAAGTACAGAGTGTCACTTTAAAGTGACCGAGTCATTGGTAACTGCACTTGAGCTGCCTGCTATGTATAGCACTCTGGGTGCAGGCCTAGTGCAAAACGGAGCAGACAGCTGTGGTGCAGTAACAACTGACTAAGTCACTTTAGGTTTTGTGTCATGAGATCGGGCCAATGTTTTTGTCTTTGACCGGGTGCCAGCTTTGACCAGGTGCCAGCTTTGACTGGGTGCCAGCTTTGACCGGGTGCCAGCTTTGACCGGGTGCAAGCTTTGACTGGGTGCCAGCTACTAATTACTAATTTTAGGTGTTGTAACATGAATTAGGCTCACTCTCACCAAATCAGTGCAACTGAAAATGTGGCCGTACATGATCGGTGGCCGAACATGATTGGTGGCCGTACATGATCGGCAGACTACAAAATCCACCCAATACCCCCTGTACTACGATGTTTAACTCTCCTAACCGTACCTATAGGCTTTAATGTATCCTTGGGTAGTTGATTAGAAAAAAACAACTTCCAAAATTTTTATAGGGGCCAAGGGGGGGGGCTCAATGTGTAACCCATCATGTATGTCACATGACGTACATGATCGGCTTGGAATGTCATGTAAAATTTCCTTATTACCCACTGCTTCACATGTCTATGATTACACATATTTAGACCTACATCATATGTACACCTTACTATGATTGATTTATGTTTTAACTATGGTTAGAAAGGGTCATTAAGGCAGTCAATAAATAATGGCCGATCATGTACGTCACATGACGTACATGATCGGTATTGAAATGTCAATAAAAAATATCTTAATAGTTTCATCTAGACATTTCTGACATATTACATGTCAAGACACACATCATATGTACATCTTGGTAAGATATATTTATGTTTTAACATGGTCAGAAAGGGTAGGGCAGTCAATAATTCCCGATCATGTACGTCACCGATCATGTACGTCACCGATCATGTACGTCATCGATCATGTACGGCCGCCGATCATGTACGGCCGCCGATCATGTACGGCCAAATAATAGTTGCATCGATTTGGTGAGAGTGAGCCATTAACCTTTTTGGCCCATTTATATCTCCATCTGCCCTAAATAAACCATTTTCTATCAAGCCGGTCAAAAGCTGGCACCGGGTCAAAGCTGGCACCCGGTCAAAGACGTTCACAATGGCCCGATCTCATGAGACACAGCCTTTAGAGTGCAGCTCTGTGTATTTCATTCTTTCATTAGGTATAAAGTGTGAGGTTCTATTTCTGATATATAGTACTGCATGTATGAGACCAAGAGATAGATTGTGGTTAATTCACAATTGCATGTACATGTGTAGGCTTACAATGATACGGCAGCAGTCAGTAATGTACGAGTATGTCATTATACAACTTTATACTGTGTCACAAGTCTTTGTTCCATGATTGTTTCAAAGGAGAGATTCATACCAAGCTTCAGGGTTAAGCGAAAACCATGGTGCAAAAGGGCTTCCGTCAGGAGGTCCAGACGATTTTCAGGAGTCATCTCCTTCGTTATGGTCGAGAATCCGCCCAAGTAGGCCCATAGGCGTTCCGTCCCTTCACCGTCTGACAAACCTACTCCTTCCAATCTGCGAGGACTGTACTTCAGCTGTAGATAAAGGAGTCTCACAGAAATTAAAAATCATTTCTTGTCGTGCATCTGCCTATACTGATATAGCATATTGAGAATTGAACCGGATTGTAAGAGATAAGGATGGGAGTGTGAGACGATATTAGGGTATATATTAGAGCAGACACCCCACTTAGAATGAATAGCTGATGTGCCATTCATAAAAATAGAAAAGAAGTTTGTGCATTTTATATTGATATTATAGTAGTAAGAAATAAAAGTAGATACCTTGCAGCGAAGCTGATGTGCATGAATATGAAATGCGTTGACTGCAATCCTGAATGGAAAGTGTATACCTTTTTTCTGAAGCAAAAGACATGAATGATCATTTGTGAGATGATCATTTCTATCAGCCATAAAAAAGATACAGGTTATTTTTTTAAAATAATATTCAAAGTTTTTGAGTGAAAATGAAAACAATATATATCCATAAAAGTGTCATAAGGGAACCCAAAACTCTTGGGAACTCCTTGACGTCTCTATCCAGTCTGAATACAAGAGAAGTCGGCCCCAAGGAGAAAACGGCCCCAGTGAAGTCAGCCACAAGATGAAAACGGCATCATGACATTTAATGCATGATGCCCTTTGTTGTCATGGTGCATGAATGCAGCTCTGGTGAGTAACTTGCCACTGCTGCAATCAAGCATCATGCATCACGGGGTTGCCACTCCCGATGGATGGTATGATGCACCAATGTAGTATGAGCGAGTTACTCGCTTGAGCTGCATTGGTGCATAACAACAACAAAAGTCATCTTTTAGCGACATGCATCCTTATAGTGGTATGCACACATATTCACCTAAAATTGTAGGATGTCCTATTGTCCACAAAGACCAGTTTAGTTGTGTAATGCCATGTGAAGTTTATACGATTGATGTATATGATGCTGTAATTTTGAGTTTATAATAAGAGCATGGTCTGAATGATCTGTGCTACATTACCTTGAGATGTGCCTCCAACTGACAGCCAATGTCGTACATGATGAGGCTAACATTGTTGAAGCTGCTAATCATGTAGACTGGATAAGCCATTCTGAAAAGTTATTGTAAAAAAGGAAGAGAAATGTACTGGGTTCTAGCTTATCAAATTTTAAGCATGGTAAACTTATCGTGACTTGAACAGAAAAACGCCACATGGCATTTTTTTAGATGATGCTGCGGTACATCACTGGGCCTGCATTATAACTACTTCCATGAATGTGTATGAAATAGTCTTTATTCTGCATATGGAAACAAATCCCACCTACCTCTCACCATACCGCATGTTTAGAAACTTTTGAGGGAAGTCATGGCTGCACACGCTGCCAAACACTCCAGTCACGTCCAATTTATCCGTCTTGTTTTTTGTACGGATCACTGTGTCTGCCTGGAAGTTGCTACATGTCTGAAACAGCATATAATATATGTAGTGGACAGATCAAAATGTTTAACCCCTAAAGGAATAAAAGGAAGAATAAATGAAAGCGGGAACAACAGTACTTCTTGTCAGGGTGTAATCAACAACCATATATCATGATATCATAGAAGAGAGGAAGAACTGATTAAATTTTGTAGTGCTTTGTTGTTAGGTTCGGCTAACCATTCTTTATTATAAATTACCATAAAAAATGTTGAGACATGTAGGCTATACACCGAATCGTACTTCACAATAGAATGTCAGTGTATTAACTGAGTGTAACCAGTGCCTCTGAAGTTATTTGTACTAATGGCTCCTGACTGAATAAGGCCCACAACACCATTTGTGTGCTGTACAAAAAACCTGATTCTATCTGTGGAACCGAAATGCTACATAGTTTACGCAGATGGCAGCTAGGTCATGCGAGTGCATGGAGAAATGTATTGAGTGAGTCTTTATCAAGTCTTTCTATATTGGCTTTCCGGTTGTAAGACTTCAGTAACATTGGGGCAACACTGACTCAAAACATTTAGTTTACAGTGGATAAATGGTTTACTCTAACCTTGGTGTTTGAACGTGGGGGTGGTGCATGGCTATCTACGTAGGCATCTACTTCAGGATCAGAAAAGAAGAACTTGTCCTTGTACAGAACATCCCGGTATGAGCTCCCGGCTGCCTTCCTATGCACTAGACGAAAGTTGCCATCTATTGCTATTATTCTTCCGCGGCTTTTTTCGCCCTATAAAGTAAAACAAACATGTTCTGTATTAACCAGACAGTGCTCAGTTAGGGCATAAATAAACAGTTATATTATGAGATACCAGCCCGCATATTATGTTCCACCTTCCACTTTTGTATGATATTCTGTTTATTATGTCATTATTTCTTTTTATTTGCATTTAACTTAAGGGGAATTTAGATGGCTAAATTCTTACATGCTCCTCAATATAACCATTGTGAAAAGATCAGCTAAACAATTTAATAGGCAACATGAGAGGGAATAAATGCTTATTAAATCTAGTTCATACACTAATTCATGGTCGAGATATGACTACAGTATTTCCCCGTGTATAAGCCGGGGCCCATGAATATAAAATGCACCAGTCTAGCCCTCTTTTTTTTCATGCAGTCTGTGTCTAGAAAACTGATATTTATTCTAATGTGTACCTGGGGACATGCCATGCACTGGGTGGACTTTTGTACACCAGGAATAGAGTCCAAGTTGTTTACATTGTTGTGAATTTCCATGAAACGCAGCAATACTTCCCAGCGAAGAAGACGTGATATATCTGAAAACTAAAGCGGAACGTTATTTTTTAAAAGAATTATGATATACGCATGATAAAGATGTATGGTTGGTGTTTCCCACAATATTGTAATCTACTGGTAAAGGGTTGGAATGTCAGTTTCCGGTTGGAATATCCAACTGTGGCGGGCTCAATAGTGTACACCTGGTTAGGATGCAAAGAAGCAACATGACCCCAGCGCTGCAGTGTCCTACATAAGGGGGCATGGCATGTTACCCAGCAATATACTCGTGTAACCGCCAGGGCTGTTATATAGACAAGAGAAACTGTGGAATAGTTCTGATAAGACGCAACCTACCCAATCAGCTTGTTTCATGTGGATACGGTACCACTGTACTCCATGACAGAACGAAGTCAATGAAATCTGTCCCTCAAGAACTAGGGCCCTTACTGTTAACATCAAGTCAAGTGTAAATGCAACAGTTGGTACTGAAGGCGATGCAGGCCATAGACCATAGCGAACCAATGTAGCAGCACGTTCTTCACACTTACAAAAGTGTGCATGCTGTAAATGCTGGCGACCTAATGTGGAAATGAGATGAAAAAATGTAAACCTTTGTTGAGTTATCAACTGGATTTCAATAAATAAAGTACACTTTGTCCAATAAAAGTACATATGAAGTGTGTATTCCACTGACATAAATTGCCCGAGATTGCATCGTCAGACGGGGTTCGTCCACAAGGTTAACATTATAGACTTTGATTGTATAACAGAATTAGGGCCAAGCAATTAGGGTCAGTGCTATACTCCCTTCACAGAAGATACGTTACAAACCATAAGTTACATGATGCAATATCTAATTTGCTTTAATCCATATGGAATGTAGATACGTTTGTATGTGTGATGTGGGACAGATGAAGAATTTTTCTGTTACCTCTGTCATCGATCACAATGAAGGGGATCTCTTTAGTTGTATCACAATCTTTGCTATGTCCATCTGGCCGATGCCATACAGTGTGCAACCATTTCTTCTGGAAACGATGATTCTGAAAAAAAAAGATTACAGAAGGACATTTATGACGAGTTTGAAGGTATAGAGCTAGCTCCAGTGCTTTGCAGAGATTCCAAGTGCTATTTTTCCTATGTCAGGGCATGGTCTCTTCGCCTTGGTTCTAGTTTGATATGGTACTGATAATTATATTGTATATCTGCTGCTACGTCACAGGGCCTGGACTGTGGGGTAAAGACAGGCCACCACGTGGTTAGGTAGCTGTACCATGATAATACCATTAGCCTGAACTACGATTTAGTCAGTGCCTATGGTTTGCT
>CANHQG010000684.1:0-34000 GCA_947462335.1 Harmothoe impar
ATTGCTTAAAGGGCCTCCTTTTAGTCCCAACTGGGCCATCACATGGAACCAAGGGATAGGCTTAGCCAGTTTTGAAATATCAATATCCATACCAAACAATGACAGAGCAGAAGGTAGAACAACAAACTCATATAATGCACAGTATCTGTATAGTGACACAATTGTTTGAATACACCATAGTAAGGCACTGTTGTTAGACTACACCCAGATGCCCCTTGAAGGCTGTTTTTGACGATGCATGAAGATCAATTTTGACAATTTTGAATTACCACAATTGAGGTCCCCAAATAATGTCATAACATTATACATTACATATTCTAATTAGCATATAACAAAGTCATTTGGTAAGAGCCTACAGGCTTCGCCAATGTAGCACCCTCTGTATTAAGTCCAATGTACACATCAGAGGCCTACACATACCTAGACTATCAATAGAAGTCAAAAGGGGTCTCTGAAAGTGATCACAAAAACCTAAATTATAGCATTCTATATGTTTTGAAAAAGAAATAGAGTAGACAGACTGTCATGTCATGTCATGAGACCATTGGAGTCCCAACCCTAGATGATACCACCTAATTGTGTATGTATGTTAGCCTATCCAGGCAGGATAAACTATATGTTTAGTTAAATACAATACTCTCACAAAGCCATCCTTTTGGACATCTTTTATGAAGGTGTACCATAATTTAGAGCATAATATAACAATTATCCATGTCATCCATGAATATATATGTTCCGTTATAATATTATACCTTGAAATTACCCTCTGATAGAGTGACTGTGATCAGCATGTTAGTGATGTTTTTCCTGGAACTTAACCTTTTTAGATCCAGGCTTGTCTTGATGGAATCTATAAAATTGACATGACCTCACTGGAGCAAAAAGCTTCCACTGTTGTAAGTAAAAACCTTAAGTATTTCATCCAAGATACAGGATATATATTCTGTATATGTAGTCGTTTTTGGCTGTGTACTGATATCAAAACACTTGTTCTTAGGACTAAATTTCTGAAGAATAAAAGAAGTTGAATATTCTTGTCTCAAAATGGCATAAACCAACACTCATATGATTACATTTTTTGTTTCTTTGGTTCATTTTTGAGGTAATGGCCTTCTTCAGTCGTGCCAATGGCCCCAGTGTGGGATTCACAGCTGGAGGGATTGTCATTGACAGCTCTGTTCTCCTTTCGGTATGTATAGATATGTATAATACTATTATCGTTGAATTGAATCGAATTGAATTCAAGATCTTTCATCTTAACTGCAACAGGCAGGACCTGGGTTTACAGCAATGCTGAGATGTTCTTTTCTGCACTGTGGGCAGATCATAATATTCAAGCAGCAGCATACAATGATGCTAAACAGATACCATATTAATCTTTTAACGTATCGTACATAATGTTAACCCTTTAGGGCCGAGCATTGACTATAGTCGATACCATGGCTGGCCGAGCATTGACTATAGTCATTATAACTCTATAGGAATCAGCAAAGGCTTGGGCCAGGGAAAGTTTCTGTAAAAATGGCCCGGCCCCATCACCAGCAAATACTTTTTTTGGTCGGCCTTAAAGGGTTAAGAGTGTGATTTGTCATGTTCATTACACTTATTAATGTCATAATTTGAGATATATCTTCCTTGTGTCTTCATAATGGGCAATGATATTCTGTAATGTAGTTGCATATAATATCATTCAAACTGATTCAAAAAGAAGTACAAATTGCATTATGTATCATTCAACTGGTATGGTAATGTCTATAGATCAATACTTTCCAAATATACTTTGCATCCTCTAATTTTCAGATGATTGGGACCCTTTTAACCTATACTATAGTTATATTTCAATTCCAACCTACACTTTATTGTAGTAATGTTGCCATAAGGAATGCAACAGGCAATGTGACAACGGCACTATAGTTATCACCATGTGTATAGCAAAAGTGTATAACATTATTTTTAGTACCAGCAACTGTTTATTACATTATTCAAATCACATTTGACCTAGAGGTACAGTGTTTTGTGAGATTCTTCCAAAACAGCTAGTTTCATTCAAACAGATGGACAGAGCTATGCCTAATACCCCAAGATTATGAAACTGATTTAATAAAGGACAAAAGAATAAAATATAATCTTGCTCTTTTTTAGCACAAAATGACAAGCATTTACTGGTATGTTTCAAATGTAGAAAACTGTTTATCATAGGAAGGGTGCTGGTATATACATCTTAAAGAAATGATGATGTAATCTTTCAATTCAGCTAGTCTTGTAGCCCTGAAACTGCTTCATTGGTAAAATGACCTTTATCTACTTTTTACCACAACTCCTGGGCATGTTTGTGAACATCTTTAAATCTATATGTTAATTGCTACTGTTCCTCTTCACCATTAGTACATAGATGTACATTGATTTTTTTTACGTGCTTATATTGTTAATTTGATTTGATAGTATCAATAGTACAATAGGCAAATACCTGGAATAGGTCATACAAGTACAACCCTTATGATCTTATTGCCGAGCACTAGGCTGACTATTACCAACCATAATTCTGTTTTACGTATGATGAATAGAGTTTATAATTGTAATGGTCCAGATCCAACCAATCCTTGCCATTTAAAGAAAGCAAACATTGGCTTCTGACCACAACAGGTTAAACACTGGCCTGAGGAGTATAACCATCTAAATGCCCCCTGAATTTGCACCTAAAGAATTGCTTTCTCACTGATTGTCAATCTAGCATTTTAAAAGAAGTCAACTCACTGAAAATCCCTTTCATATTATTGGTTCACTTGGAAATAAATATACAGGATTTGTTTAAGTTCTGTATTTCCCCGACAGGTTGACATTCTAGAGTCGAGCCTAGACTCCCCTTTGACTCTGTTTCTTTTATCTGTGTACACACTTGGAGGGGTGGCATATGTTATTCTCTGTGACTATTGTAGGAAAATATAGGTCAACCTTCCAGTACGCGAGCTGGTAGTACATAGACAAAGGTGCACGAGTTTGATTCTTTACCGGGGTTTATTGCACGAGCAGGTCGTGCCCGTATTGCACGATGGGCCGCAGGCCCGAGTGCAATGCGGGCACGACCTGCGACTGCAATAAACCCCGGTAAAGAATCAAACGAGTGTTCCTTTGTATTTATTTTAGGGTTTGAAACAGAAAACAAGCCTAATTTATTTAAAATCGCCTTACTTTAGCGTACAGAACTGTCAAATCAGTCTTCTCGACTGGGCGCCGCCATCTTGTCTTGTTGACATTCCAGAACGAGGCTCATATTCATGCGCGGTCAGTTAGCCGTCTTTTCAACCGAAAAGCACCCACCCGCTCCAAATAATTCACGTCGATTCAAAATGGCTATTTGGGAATTTAACCGTTATTAATGTTAATTCATGTTGATAAACTCTAATCTAAATTAAATAAGGTCATATTGACCATTTACAGCCCATATATTGATCGTTGGGGGGGAATTAAAAAAAAATTGACTCGACGGGTCTATGTTTTGTCGTCAAACGTCAGTTAGCTGCATGGTTTTTGGTTTCGTATTTGATGTTTTTATTTTCACGTTAAGTTATATTTCCTAATTTCCTTCAATTTTAAGCAGAATGAATATATAATATTGTTCTCTTTAATATGTATGAGTTATAAGGACAACTGGACACCCGTTTTAACAATAAATGACAAATTTTATTTCAAATTCACATCCGGGCAATTTCGGGACGCGTCGATTGGGCGGGAACGAGGTCAACATGCGAAGGCGCAAATACAAAGTTCATTTCAAGTCTGTCCATTATTTCTAACCCGAAATACTATGGGTTGGCACTGTAGGAGACATATTTACGTTAGCCTGGGAGGAAGAATGGACGTTATAGTTGAATGTGAGCGAAATTGGGCCGTTGACAACAGCTCCTTGGAACATGCCAGCGGTATTTGCAGCAAGAGACTGCAGGACATTTTGTGGGTGGGCGCTTGCCGGAGTGACAGCCATTGACACCGGGGGAGCAGGCTGGATCGAAGCCGGAGAACTTGTCATGGCGATCTTTGGATTTACCCTTGCCGTAGGAGGATTCTGAATGGAAGAGGTAGGTAGACTTTGTGCACTGGCCAACCCTGTCAATATATTTGACATTTCTCTTTGTTGGGGCTTGCTCGCGGTGCTGTAATTGTTCAGGCTTGCCAAACACTTGTGGCCTGACAGCTGCGCGACCAGGTTGGGGGGAACATTTGCAGCCATCAAGGTTTGACAGGCCGTCTTTCGGAGGGAATGGTTGGTGTGACGACCTGCTATTTCTGCCTTCTTGCACATTTTCTTCACAATATTCCTTAGTTTGTTAACCCCCATCGGACAGTTAATGTAGCACCTTTCATCATTCAATGAAGACCCTTGTTTGACTGTAAGATAGAACGGGGAATCAGGCTGGCAGCAGTGGGAAGGCCTCTTACTGGCGTATCGTTGGTAGAATGCTACCGGGCAACGGGTATTTCCAGGCTGACCATAAATTTTGGGATCAAAGGCACGAACATGGCCCCCTTCACCACCCTGTCGGGTTTTGCTTGATCTCTCTCGCCATTGCAAATATGGGACGTCTTCTTTACCCTCCACCAGTTGAACATCGCCCCATTTCATCTGTCTTGACTCATCACAGCCTCTAAGCCCGAAGCCTAATGTTAGATAGTAGTACACTGTGTGCTGAAGGCTCTCCGGGTCACCAGCACCTGAAAAAATAATTTTTTTCAATTTTAAAAGTAGGTCAATAAATTCAATTTTTTTTTCAAAATAATTTCATATTTTTACCCGTATTTTCCACTTATTTTTCATTAAAAAAAAATAAAAAATAACCCTAAATTACTTACCGAGGGCTCCCTTCTCCCACAGCTTCTCTATTTCTTCCTCGTCCAATCCCTCTGCTTTCTGTGGCCTGTTACCATACCCCTCCGCCTTCAATTTAGTCCTGCGGCTGGCTAGAACATCCCTTGACATGCTGAATCGTTCATCACTCATAGGGTCTACTCCGTATTTGCAGTTCTTCAGATGCCTGTTGAAAAAAAAAAAAAAAGAATGGTGAAAATACTTTAAAAGTCACATTTTACATTATAAATGTATGGACAGTCCAAATATGCCCCGCCCACTTCATATCAAAAATGCAAATTCTCCCTACCCTCATTCAACCCAAAGTCTAAAACATTAAAATTTACCTTAGGATCGCTCTGTGTATGCTGGTCAAGGTATCAGGTTGGTGCTGTCCACCCTTGTTTGGCTTCTTGGTCAGCAGGTAATTACTAAGGAACTGGTCTAGCTCCTCAGCCTCGATATCCTCTATTCTTCTCTTTTCCAGACAGTACTTTGCCAGCCACTCTTGGAACACCTTCACAACCTGCAGAAAATTAATTAAAATCTATCATATCTAGTGCAATACGATCAAAGTTACAAATTCTCCCAACTCCCCAACTTTTATTTCTGACAATTCTGCCCTCGGGGTTGAACTTGAGCCTGCCGACGGCTTGGGAGACTTTTAAAAGTGTTTAATTCGGTCTGCTACTGATTTGTACTGTTTTAATGAATGTTATTTTGATTACAGTCTAAATTCTCCGAACTCGCCATAAAAAAAATAATTTTGCAAGTCACCCTCGAATTTTTCAAAAATTTCCCTCGGCCCCTCGGGCATTTTAGCAATTTTTTCGACTTACCTGGCTTGTTTTCTTCACTGTATTGACATTTCTTGTGGATAGCACAAAATCCTCAAGGTCATCACGACTTCTCAATGTAAACTCGGGCTCTAATAATTCTTGTACCCAATTTTCAGATCCCGAGGGCTGGGCGACCTGGGAAGACGCCGTGACGTCCATGGCGACGTCCTCAAAATCGTCTTCAAAGTTCATTTCTCCCATCAGAACTTCTATATCAAAAGTGCCTAGTACCTCGGGACTTTCTCCCTCGGGAGTGTACTCAAAGGTAACGGCGCCAAGGTAACAACATTACTACTCCCTCCCTCGGGATTTCCATCCTTAGGAGACATCTTCACACGGCCCTCAGGTAAGTCACGTCTTTCTTAAACAAGTAGAACGAACGCTGTGCCGGAACTATTTTTTTTTGTGACGTCAGACGTCATGTGACGTCACTCGGCCGTCGTCGGGACGGCCTCGGGACTGCTCGGCCCGAGGGCGTGCAATACGGCCCGAGGGTTATTTAACGGGGGGGTGCAATACGAGTACACTATGTTAAGTCAGTTAGGCTTGTGTATTCACCCTAAAATAAATAGACAAAGGTTCACAAGTTTTAGTCTGTTGGCTGGGTTATTTCACGAGTTAGATGTCAGGCCGTATTTCACGAGGCCATAGGCCGAGTTAAATGCGGCCTGACATCTAACAAGTGAAATAACCCAATCAACAGACTAAAACGAGTGTTCCTTTGTGTTTATTTTTTATGTTTTTCGATTCAAATTAAATTATTATGGGGGGTAGGGCCTAATTTAGCTGAATTAGGCTTTTCCTAAACCGTTCAAATGTAAACAAACCGTCATTTTGATGACGTCACAGGGCCGTGAAATACGGCCATGGGTTATTTCACGGGGGGTGTTAAATACGGCACTCCTTGGTTAAATCAATGAAGCTGTCGTATTTGATAAAAAATAAATAGACAAAGGTGCACGAGTAGAGTTCCTCACTGAGGGTTATTTCACGAGGCGAAGCCGAGTGAAATAACCCTCAGTGGGGAACTCTACGAGTGCTCCTTTGTGTTTATTTCATGTCCTTCTTTACACTATTTGTCAAACTTCCACTTAACTGCTATGAAAAAGCTACATTATAGTGGTTAAATCAACAGTTTTGATGATTTGATAGGCCGTGAAATACGGGTCAGGGTTATTGCACGGGGGTGTTAAATACGGCCTTCCTTGGTTAAGTGAATGGGAGTGCCGTATTTACCATGAAATAAACTAGAAAGGTTTGTGATATTTCTTATTCTGATAAGTCAAATTTACCCAGCCAACACCCACCTCCCCTATCCCTTATTTTCTAAACCATTTATTTTTTATAAAACCTTTTTAACCCCCCTCTTCTCTGTTATGCTTGAGAAATAATGCTGGGTATTTGGTTTACAACAAACCAAACACTGATATTTTCTCCTCATAATATACAAAATCAAAATTTCTATTCTTTCATTTAATTTGACATAGCTACTTCAGTCACCAGAGGATATCTGATGTTTGTATAAAATAATGCACATTTGTGCTAAAAATTACTCACCACATGCCTTTGGGTAATATTGCCTTCCCCGTTGCCACTACTGCTAAAGGAAACTCTCAATATGCGTGAGTTAGTGAATTAGTTTGACTTCCTGATATTTAATATTCAATCAACTGATCACATGAAATACATAACATTTACAAAATATGAAAATGTCCAGATAGGAAACAATGGGAAAAGAATAGCTAGGTAGGGTGACTTTCAAAAGTATGTATTGTAAACCTGATATTTGACTCAGACTCAGGTACAACTGTTGCCATGGTGACTGCCTGACCCTCAAACTAACCTTAACTTACTGTACACAACAGATATTTCAACACCTCTGTATTACAATGATGACTACCGGCATACAGAAAGTGGTTCTAGCACACCACCTCACCTCCCCTACCCTGCCCCTGCTGAAGAAGCTGCTGGTAGCAGGGTGCATTCTGGGTACTGGGGTGCTGATAGGCGCTGTGTGGGTTGGACACCATGGACAAGTTAGTGTGAATTATGTCTAAATTGTTATTCAGAATAATAATACTGCAAAAGTTCATATTTGATACAGGACATTTGAATAAGTACCAGTCTTGAAGTGGGTAAAAGCAAAAGTATATTGACCACTAAATAACCACTACAGTAATTGTATCAACACATTGCATACGATTTTGACCATATTATGAATATATATACAATATGGCCAGAGCCATCGAAGAGAAAAAGAGGGCACCTCATCTTAGGTATTTTTATATTGATATCTGCTATGAAAAAATATTTTACAGGAGCCAGTTTTATATAAATGTATATCCATAGGACCTTCAAGGTGGCCAGGGAGGATGTACGATCAAAGAGAGCCGTCATACCAGACGACCAGGACAATGTCATGAACAGAACTCCGACACCAAGTAAGGCTTAGTATGAACATCAACATTGATATTTCTGGTGGCTCTCTGATGGTATCCAAAGTTTTACAACTTTAAGCAAACCCCAACTCCTTCTTTAATCAACTTGCTTTAATAAAATATTTCTATAAAACCACACCTAGGTTAGTGTAGGTGTTATTTATGCCCAATGTTCATTTTTATTCCATCTCTATTCCATTCACATACAGCTATAAAATGAAACTTAATTGAAACGAGTTAGAATTAGGTCAATTTTATGTGTCATACAAATAGTTCCAACATATCAGAGCCAAATAGTGCATGAAAATGTTTTCATCAGAATTCAGGTGAAATACTATCTTAAGCTTTAATGATTGTGATGAGTAACAAGCCAGAGTTGCATGATGCTAAATCTACCGTGCCAATGAAACACTCAGGAGTTACTTACTGGGGCTACATCGGTGCATAGTTCCAACAAATTTATAACAAAAAACCTACATGGCATCATGTCTTCGTTAAAGGTTAATGGAAATAATAATGTTTTTTTGATAGGTGGCGCCCTCTACACTCGGTGGGGGAGGTCCGTGTGTCCCCCCAGTGCCAGACTTGTCTACAGAGGTATGCAGGACTTTGGTTAACTCTTCCTTTACCAGGCTCCACATAAAGACACCCCTCCCAAGACCAGATTTTTTCAGATGAAATTCAAATGGGATATTTGGTTTTAGTGGATGGCCTTACCTTTCAGAAACTGAAGGAATTTTGTAAATATTCAAACTAGAAGTACATCTATGACAAACTATACAATATTGAATAACCAGAAAGTAAGATACCCAAATCGCCCTAAGTGTTCAAATTAGGGAGATAAAGCCCTATTTTAAATTAGATATAGCTTTTTAAGTGTGTATATGTTGCCATTGAAACTTACATTTAGGCCAGAATGCATTAAAGTGGACCTTAACTTTCGGTACCATCTGTTTCAGCATGAAAAGTTGGACAAAACCATTTTTCACCCAAAAAATATTATTTTTTGACATTTTTCACAATTTTTGCCTTAAATATTGCTCAAATCATATTGAAAATGAGTTAAATATCATCCAAGTTGAGATGCCCAGCATTTCTAAAATATTGGATGTATGTAAAAATGGATTAAGATATGCAGAGACAATGTGCCATAGAGTTCTGTCAGAAAAAAATTAGGGGATTCTACCAACTTTTAGGTAAACCACAGGGGGTCAAAAATCGGCCAAAATCGGCCGAAAATCGGTGAGTAACTCGCATAAATGCGTGTACGGTCCTGTACTGTAAACTCGCAATAATGCGTGTACGGTAGAGGAAGGGTTAAACATTTGAGACTTCATCAGTGCTTTTAGCTCATATTAACTATGCCTGGTTCTTGTAGTCTTAATGTTAACACAGCTATCACTGAACCCATTTACCTTTGATATAACTATTAAGAATACATATTGATAAAGACTACAGATAGTATTTATACTTACCGTTTTCAATGTAATAAGCGCACGGTTCGCTTAAAAATGATTATGGACACCAGTAGTATAGTATGTATCGGAACGGGACTATAGTTAAGTACTGTTTATTACTCAATCGACATGCAGCCAATCAGAGGCCTCCATTTGGTCACGTGACCGGAAGTGACCTACTTAGGGGATTAGTGGTGCATTCTGGGTAACCCTGCAGCCAATCAGAGGCCACCATTTGGTCACGTGACCGGAAGTGACCTACTTAGGGGATTAGTGGTGCATTCTGGGTAACCTACTGACCTACTTAGGGGACCGGAAGTGACGTCATATGACTTAATTTAGGATCACGTGACCGGAAGTGACCTGATGAGTCACGTGAGCGGAAGTGACGTCACATGACCTAATGGCCGACCGGAAGTGAGTGACCTCATTGAGGATCACGTGACCGGAAGTGACTTGATTGATCACGTGAGCGGAAGAAGAAGTTTTTTGTTTAGGAAGTGAGGGTCTTTAGGATCACGTGACTGGAAGCGACGTCGTCACATGAGTGACGCTTTAAGAGACTGCGCGACTTACTAGTAAAAGAAGACGTATGAAAATAAAAACACAACAATATTTTATTTTATTTTTTTTATTTCTTTTTTTTTCAATCTTGATAAACACTCTATTTTTGAAAAGATGCACACGCTTATTTTTTTTTTTTTTCATATCTCTAAAGGACTCGTTGTCACACCGTCAGAATGCACGCGACGCTTATAATACAAGTAGCGCACGCCGTCTTTCTCTATGGTGTAGGTGACCATTTTGTTTCGCACCACTTTGAAGTTTCTATTTACAGCAATGAGAGTTTTTCGTTGGCGAAGAACATCCAAGAAGTCGTCTGGTTCCTGAGGGTTTTGTTTCTTCTGTACGCCTTTTGCACTCCATTTTTTGGATTTTCTTTCACCGGTGTCGCTGACTCGATCGTAGCAAATGTAAGTCTTAGGGTTGAGACTTAGGATCCCGTCACCTTCCCACTCCGCTTTCATAAGCCCCGAAGTTCTCAGATCGTGAAGGTACCGTCTCTCACAACATCCGCCGGGCGGCGGACACCATTCTCGCACTCTTTCCGTTTTTGTCTTCACGAAAAGCTCTAAGTGATCGTCGCACACCGCTGTCGGAAGCCACTTTCGTTTCTCTCTGAAGTACGTCTCTCTCAGGCGAGGTTTGACTAGGTCATCCAACGTGTCACCGCTGAGAGCCATGTAAAGACTGTCGGTGTCCATTTGACAAAGGGCATAATCGCGCCGATCGACGAATCTATCCAAGAAGTCGTATGTGAACTCTAACATTTTCAACTTCGCGTACTGGTATACCATGAACCCTATTTGAATAGGGAGGTTGTTGTTGACTGTTTTCGGTTGTAGTTCGACTTCAAACAGATCGGAACTCAACTCGGACGCCTTTTTGAAGCGCCACGAATTGGCCAATAGTTCGAACTTCCGACTGTCAGTGTATCTCACCGCCGTGTGTTTTTCTTTGTTGCAGATTGTTTTACCGTACGTAGCGTTTCCCATTAACTTGTAACAGTCTGACAGAATTTTCTCGTTCTCGTTCACGTCGCCACGTCTTCGCGCCGCCGTTACTTCGTCCGCGAAACCGGCAAAGGAGCGTTTAGGTAGGTATTCTACCACCAGCTGCACTTTGGTGACTACCAAACCGTGCTCTAAATACCACTTGAGAAGCGGCGTTCCCAAGAGAATATTTTTTCCGTGGTAACTCCCTATCAGACATCTCTGAGGCGTGTTCAACAGCTTTTCTTCCTGCGCAAAGTCTGACATGTGAGGTCCTATGTCCGATTTTGAAACGGTCGCGTTCTTGAAAACGGGGGTCATTTCTTCGAAGTAGTCTCGTAGGTGAGGCGGCGTAGTGATGTCCACTTGAACTAAACCGAACATTTTCTCCTCTTTCACAGCGGAAAGGATGTCGCTCTCGCTCATCGCGTTTCGAGACACTTTCAAAGCGTCAACCTACCAGCGTTGTTGGGAGGCCTTGACCCGCTCATCTCGACGCTTCATCTCTCGCCATTCGCACTCCCACACGACGACCAGCTTGTGACCTAGCGCTTTCAAGTAAGCGCTTACTCTGGTCGTTCTGTCGCGTCTCTCCTCTCTCAGTGAAGCGCACTGATATCGGTGCGACGGTATGCACTCGTGAGCGTGGAACCAACACCCGTGAAACTGGAAAACCGTATTAGAGGCCGCGTGAAACCCGTCCACGCGAATTCTCCGACAGCCTACAACCATCTCGCCGCCGTTCAAAGCGTGGCGCAGTTTCACGTCGCGGTCGTGCTCTACGAAGCGTAACCACTCCAAAGCGCTGTGAGAGTTTCTTTGCCTAATTTCGGGCTTGAACTCGGTCTCGGGCCGTCTCACCGCGTAATAGCCCGTGCAGTGCGCTTCGCTCATGCAGCGCAAGTACAGAGAGTTAGCGTCTAGTCCTAGGATGTGTTGGCACGGTCTCGCTTCTTCGCTGACTTGTGCTCCCTTATCCGCGTGGTGCCCTTCTCGTGAAATCTATGGAAGATGATGGAAGGACCGCCGACTAGATTTTCTTTGATCAGAGCGTGGAGGACGGCGTCGGACTGGGGGAACGTTGTGAACGCGTCTTCTAGGTTTTGGAAGAGGAACCGTAAAGTCAAACCGGCGAGAGAAACTCCGTCTTTCAACATGTCAATGCCGCGATCTTGGAAAAATTTAGCGTGATTTTTCAGAGCTTCTATGAAAGGTTTGACGTCTTTGTTGTTGTAGTGGATCAAGTAGTCTTCCATAGTTTGCATCTTCTCGTCGGACCAAACTTTCTGACATGCGGCGTAGTCGGATTCGGACATTTTGACGCCCGTCAGCTCGCTGTCGAAAGCCGATCTCGGTGGCAGCGTTCTGTTTGCCAGTTTCCTGGTAGACGTCATCCATTCGTAAGGAAAGTGACCTTTCTCTTCGTTCCTGGTGAAAGCTCGCAAATAGGTCGCGTAGTTGTAACCGGGTGCCAAATAGTTGACTACGTCCAAGAAAACCGTGTGCTGTGTGTAAACCGCCAAGTATTGATTGCTTCTCTTTATGACGCTGAATTCTTGGTTTCTTCGGTCTCCGGAGGCGAAGAACGAGTGAAGGCGCATTTTGATCAGGTTCAAGTCGTAACGCCCCGAGTTGAAGCCCACGACTGGAGCTTGACGGATGTATCTCAGAAGACGCTTCTTCAGTTGAACTAACGGGTGTCTGGTCTGAGCCGCAGCGAAGCCGCCTGGAGAAGGGGTGAACGTCGCCTCCTCCAGCAGGAGAGCTTCACCTATCGCCGCATCTAACTTCGCTAAGGTCGGTCGGTAAAGTTCTAGCACAGCTTCCCCGATGACTTTGGCGTTCTCGTTTATGTGATTTAAAACTCGGTCCAACAAGGGGTCGGAATCTGTGTCGGATTCTCTGACGAAGCAGACGGGCCCCTCCCACCCCGGAAAGTCGGATGCGACGCTAGCCGACAAAGGGACGTGATCCCACAGCAGGGACACGTGTTCCGTCGACGGTTCTTTGCACGGTCTGAAGAAAGCCTCGAAATCGAAGGCGATCTTGTGGGGGTAGATTCCGGAATGTCCGTCGGGGGGAAAAATGGAGAAGTCTGCTAGCGCTTCGAAAATCGTTCTCGAATTTTGGTAGATGCCGCCTACGTAGCGCAACTTGACTTGTCGGCAAGAGGAAAGCTGGTTCCTGTGTCTCTTCAGCAAGAACTCGGTGGTGAACGCCGCCTTACACTTGCAACATTCGTATATGCCCGCGTACGCGTTGAAGTCCGTGACGAGAGAGACGTGCAAACCGCCTTTCGCCGTCAGGTGTAGGTTGACTTTACCTCGGGCGGCCAGAGTTCTGTAAGGCGGTCTGATCAGAGTAACGCGTCTTCTCAACTTCCGCCCCGGCACTTGACGCGACGCGGTGTAAACCGCTATCTGTACGTCAAACAAGTTCTCTAACGCGGGTAAGTCGCGGATGTTCAGACCCGGAAAGGATTCAGGTGTGGCAGCGGGACAGAACTGACGTAACAAATCTGAAGCGCGCTTGCTGGTTTTGTATAAGTGAAAGGAAATGCAGCGGAAGATGCAGAGGTTGTCCTTGTTGGGAAAATCTAACACGCCGCTTCTCTTTCCAACTTGACCGGCCTGAGTGATCCTACCGCCTATGGGGAATTCCCCCGGTCCCATGTAAACGCAAATGTTCAAATTGGTAGGAAAAAGAACGTGCCACTTGGTGTCAGCGTCGCAAAGTTTCCGTACTTCCTCGCAAGCGACGGTGTTTTCCATCTTTGAGAGGAGCTCTTCCAAAGTTTCTGAATTAGTTATAGTAGGGAGCGGTTGTATGAGAGTTGCGTTGTTCTGGGAGGCGTGAAAGTAGCGCAGTTTGCTCTTGTCTTCTCTGTGTTGTAAGAGTAAGCCTACCGAGAAACCCACTTTGTATCTGAATCTTTGTGTCAAGTGAATGCGACGCATAGTATCTACAGCGTCACTCAACTCGCCGGTTGGTAGCCTGAAGTTTGTTACACTCACGCGAGTCCCGTGCATCCTGACGCCCGTTTGTATCGCAGGCCAATTCGCCGTGAACGTTTCCTCCCCGTTCGGTACAGCACATATGCGCGGAGGGACGGTCACCCCGTCCAGAGATTCGCGTCGACAGGCGATCTTTCGGCAATCGCCTTCGCCGCATAGAGGGCAAAACTTAGGTACTACTCTACAATTTTCTACGTGTCTCTCGTGGTTGTACGGTCTTTTAAACATTTTGAAACACTTTTCGCATACGTACTGTGTCATGTTTTTTTTCACTCAGTTACCAACTACTTAGCCGTCTAACTATCTATCTATCTATCAATCTATCTGTCTATCTATCTATCTATTTATCTTTCTGTCTGCTGTCTGTGTATCCGTCTGTCTGTCTCATACAGCGTACGTCAAACGCTGTGTGTGTGTGTGTGTGTGCGCGCGTGAGCGTTGAGCGTCTCTCATTCCGAATCTATGCCGAGATATTTCAGAATGATCTCTGTTTTGTCATCCAACTCTTTGAGCGCTCTGGCGGACAGCGTCACTCCCTGCTGTGTGGGTTTTTTGTCAGGACCTTCGTACTTGCGCACGTGGACGAGGTTCTTACCGCTGTAGTAGCTCACAGCTGCGTACACTTCGCCCTCCTCATCCAGCACTGCGAACCAGGGGGTGTGATTAGGTTTTCCTTGCGCGGCCGCTGTGTCGCGTATGCGCACCACTGCGCGGATATCGGCGATGCGTGCTATTAGCTCGCGCAGCGCGTCGGCCGTGAAGTGCACTCGCTTGCTTCTGGTCAGAGACGCCTCTTTCACCTGGCCGTCTTTTGTGTAGCGCGGCCTCCTAGACAGTCTAGCCACGTCCTCCCAGATCTCCAGCGTCAAAGCTCCGTCTAAGCAGAACTCTAACCCGAGAAGACCGGAGAAGGTTTTCTCTGCTTCTTCTCGTCCATTTCGTTCTTTTTCTTGTATTTTTCTCTTCTTACTAGGCCTTGTTGTTCTGGAACTCACCTTAGAACGTTTCACACCCGCAGGATGAGTAACACCATCAGCGTGAGCTGAATCAGCAGCAGAACCGATAGCAGGAGCAGCGTCAGCGCTGGTGGTATCCGAGGCCTCGTTGTTGGAACAGCGCAGCCACACGCAGTCGGTGCTGAGTGTAGCGGTAGAAGATGAAGCGCCGCCGCCCTCGTAAGGTGGCGGTGAGGGCAGTCGCCACGGACCGGACGGGACGCTACTAGTGGAAGTGAGGTCGAAAGGTCGAAGAGGGAAGCCGAAAAACGTACCGCCCACCCCTTTCCCTTCGGGTTGTTCGTACGCCTCGTCGTCAGCGTCGTTCTCTGTCTCACCCTGTTGCTGCTGCTCCTCCTCCTCCTCCTCCTCCTCTTCTTCTCGGTTTAGGGGCTGAGTGTCCGAATAGCTGTCACTCTCAGCGCGAGCGGCGTCGAGGGCGTCGGTCGATGTAGTGGTGGAGGAGAGAGGCTGTGCAACGTGCGGCAGGTCATCAAAGTCATCAACAGTAGTGGGGAGGTAAAAACCCGGTTGCTAGTACTGCGCTGTGCCAGGAGCGTTGTCGTCAGTAGTAGTAGCGGTAGCAGCAGGTGCAGCAGAAGCAGCAGCAGCAGCAGCAGCAGCAGCAGCAGCAGCAGACGCAACAGTAGCAGGCGCAGCAGCCTCAGCAGGCGCAGCAGTAGCAGGCGCAGCGGTAGCAGGTGCAGCAGCAGCAGCAGCAGCCGCAGCAGGCGGGGCGGCAGTAGCAGCGGCAGCGCGCTTAGCAGCAACGTGTACCGTCGCGAGTGTAACGACGTCGCTAGCACGACGACTACTACCAGTAGTACTACTACTACTACTACTACTACTAGTACTACTACTGCTACTACTACTGCTACTACTACTACTACTGCCGCGAGCGCTCGCTACAGCGGGAGGGTGATAAGACCAAGCGGCTGCGGCGGTAGTCTCATTTTCAGTAGCAAGAGGAGGCACTGATGCTAAACGAGCGCTGTTCCGCGTTGTCTTCTTGTTCTTGGACGGCGCTAGGTGTTGTCTTTTGCTCATGGTGGTGACTGTAGAGAGCAGCAAAAGAATGAGTGAGTGAATGGAGATTTCCAGACCCCTTATATACGCCTTCTCGCTTCTAGAGCTAAGCTACTTACTGACCCTGTTCAGCTGCCGCCGGCTGGCCGGCGGCCATTCACAAAGAGAAACAAAAGACATAAGGCATGACATTTTCAGCTGGATCCCTTTCCCCCCTTTTGAGAGATCGACTGTCATGAGCTAAGCCGCTTACCACCCTGTTCAGCAATTCAACGCGCATTAGCTGTATAAAGGATTAAGCGGTTGCTGCCGTCGACTGACCGGCGGCCATTCACAAAGACATAAGGTATGACGTTTTCAGCTGGATCCCTTTCCCCTCTTTTTTTTTTTGAGGGATCCACTGTCATGAGCTAAGCCACTTACCACCCTGTTCAGCCATTCAGCGCGCGTTAGCTGTATAAAGGATTAACGGTGATGAGCTTAGAGTGTGTATACAAAAAAAAACTACAGGAGGCGTGTGGCGTGAAGCAGGACCCCCCTAAGACGAACGTGTCTGTCTGTGAGTAGAGGCGTGTGCATGTGGTGAGCGACTTAAGTGTAAGACAAAAAAAAAATCACCACCTCCTGCCGTGGTGAGTAGACCGGGCCGGCCAGGCGGCGGCCGGCTAGTTCAATAGACTAAGGCTGTGCATGAAAAAAATCCGATTTTCACCTGACCTCTGACGTTTGTTACAATGAATGTCAGAGGGAGGGAGACGTCCTCAGGTAGGGGGTAGGAGGTAAGGCTATGGATGAGGAAGAAACACCGTTTTCAGCTGGTCTCCACGGATAGCGATGACACACCCCTCGTCATCTAAGCTCTTAAGGAGCGGAGCGGTTGAAAAAGCGTCATGCGGACAGGTCGCTACACAGCTGGAGTGCTGTTGGAAATGGGATTAAACTCCCTCTGTATAAAAAGCTCTGATTTCTGTTGGAAAAAAACCATATCGCCTCTGACCACAGTAACGTCTACTACCACCACCGCCGCCACCACCGCCGCCGCCGCCGCCGCCGCCGCCACCGCCGCCGCCGCCGCCGCCACCGCCAAGACGAGACGAGATGGCTCAAGCTATTCCACTTTCAAGCTCGCCTTCACCGCCTTGTCCACCTGAAAAAAAGTTAATGCGGCTTGACGACGTGAGACGCGCGAGGCAGACCGATGGGGAGAACAGAGAGGTAGGACAGCGGCGGTTAGCCTATAGCGACGCCTTGCTTCGTCAACTAGGTAAAGAGTTGAGCGGCTGTTGGAGAGAGTTGGGCAGTAGCTTAAAAGTTACCGCCGCCCGTATGGATGCTCTAGTAGAGCGCAGTGTCAAGACACCGGAGGAGCTGTGTACGGCGATGTTCCGAGTCTGGTGGGGTGAAACCCCGCATCGTCATAGATGGGGAGAGCTCGGTCGCGTCTTCACCCGCATTAGACGCGTGGAACTGTTGGCTCAGTGGATGTCCCTTCTCCACAGACAGGGGTTGGATTTCGAAAACCCCGACTCGCGCGCGATGCATAAGCACTTGGGCACCCTCGGCAGACGTCTAGGTAGCAGGTGGAAAGAGGTGGGGGACCATTTAAAATTGTCGCCTGAGAGGTTAGATAAGATCGCTGAAGAATGCGAATACGGAGGAAGTCCCGCTGAGTGGGCCTTCCGAGTGTTGAAAATGTGGCAAGATGAAGCTGACGGTGCCGGCGGTACACCTTTTGAACTCCTTCGAGTGTTGACTGAGGACATGGGAAAGTTTGACCTCGGCATCGCGATATTACTTGACTTTATCAAGCAAGAAACAACGAGAACGACGGACATGTGAATTGTTGTGTTTTATTTTCATACGTCTTCTTTATTAGTAAGTAAAAAAAAAAAAAATCATAACAATTAAGACGCGCGCCCTCTTAAAGTGTCACTTCCTCCAGTCGCAGCTGATCGCCTCATCGAAGCACGTGATAAACAAAAAAAAAACGAAGAGACACGCTTCTTCCTCTCGAGAGGAAGAAGCGTGTCTCTCGATTGAAATCTTTTTCTTTTCTTTTTTTCTTAAAAGAGACAAACGCCCCTTAGAGTGCCCCCCCACCCCCCTAGAGTGCCCCCCTCCCCCCTCCCCCCCTCCCCCCCACCACCCGCCCCATGCATCCTAAAAGCGCCCCCCTCCCCATGCATCTTAAAAGGGCCCCCCTCCCCTTCCCTCCCCTCCCCTCCCCTCCCCCCCCCCTTATACACTCTAAAGAACGCTTCTACCTAGTTCAATAAGTCACTTCCAGTCGCTCGTAAAACAATAAAAAATGAAAAAAAAACAAAAACTTATATCGTAGTGTTTTTTATTAGTTTACCGAAAAAAATAAGAGACTCGCCTCCTCCTCCTCCTCTCCTCCTCCTCCAAAAAAAAAAGATATCACATTTTAAAGCCCGTGACCCCTTAAAGACGCTCATCTCTTCATTAAGTCGCGTGACGTCACTTCTTCTTCTTCCGGTCACGTGATCAATCAGGTCACTTCCGGTCACGTGATCCTCAATGAGGTCACTCACTTCCGGTTGGCCATTAGGTCATGTGACGTCACTTCCGGTCACGTGACTCATCAGGTCACTTCCGGTCAAGTGATCCTAAAGTAGGTCATATGACCTCACTTCCGGTCCCCTAAGTAGGTCATATGACGTCACTTCCGGTCCATAAGTAGGTCATATGACCTCACTTCCGGTCACGTGACCAAATGGCGGCCTCTGATTGGCTAACTAGGTCACGTGACCTCACCACTAATCCCCTAAGTAGGTCACTTCCGGTCACGTGACCAAATGGAGCCCTCTGATTGGCTGCAGGTCGATTGAGTAATAAACAGTACTTAACTATAGTCCCGTTCCGATACATACTATACTACTGACACCTTTTAGTAGTTAAGATTTAAATTGGGGTAAAGAATTGAGATATTTTTGGTTATCAATAATATAAAGATCGGCCAAAAATGAAGGCTGTGCGCTTATTAGAGGGCGTGCGCTTATTCCGTCGAATAGGGTATTAAGATAACAGACCTGTAATATGTACTGCATCTAGTTATCGTGACTTTGCCCCCTATTGCATATAAAAATGATGCTACGTATAACCAGATACTTGCTGCAGGTATCATGGCGTCAGGAGCCTCTACCAACCCGGGAAGCGGTACAAACTACCTGTGTATGGTAGAGGACCCGCAGTGGGACCAGGTGGTTGCAGGGGCCAGTAACTTTGACTACCTCTGGGGGGTCGAGTTTAAGGCACATGACAGCCTGTTTAGTAAAGATAACGCAGAGACCCTCGTTAATCACGATGCTAACTGTGCTGTCTGCAGAACTACTAGAAGTGTACAGGTAATTAATGATGTTCTAGTCAGTATTGAGGGCTGTGTCTCACAAACTTAGGCAAATGTTTTCGTCTCTGACCCCGCCTCTGATGCCATCTCTTACTGGCCTGAATAAAAACAGTATATTTAGAGCAGATACTGATAAAAGTGGGCAACTACTTACTACTTTGACGATTTATAACATCCATTAACCTTTTCTAAATTCTAACTACATCTACCCTAGCCTTTTACATTCAGGTCAGTCAGAGATGACATCCTGTAAGAGATGGCACCCAGTCAGAGACGAAAACATTGGCCCAAGGTCGTGACACACAGCCTAAGTCTGTTTGAGCTTGCTAAATTATAGTGGCCTAAAAGCACCAAGAAATTGATCCTGAAATAAAATATAAATAGTCATTCAAAATTGGACACAGATGTCTAGGGTAAACCCAAGTTTGCTGTGTAGGGTTGGGTCATCTCAAATACACCTTTTTATTATTTGGCTTAATACCATGTACTTAGAAAAGGTATTTTCTAAGGACCATGTTCAAACTTGGTCTGAAGGTGTCAATGGAACTTCTCTTGAGTTTTATCTGTTGCTTTTTAAAGATGATATGATGCTAGTTGATGCTTCAATACTCCATGTTCCTAGGCATACAGTATAAGATATAGGAGCATGAATACAGAAACCGTGAAATAGTTGCATTCGTGTATCATGACATATATATATATATACATATATATATATATATATATACAGACAGAGCTGCACACTAAAATGACTTAGGCAGTGGTTAGCAAGGGGAGCGGCCAAGGGCAGAATGGACCAGGGCTCCCTGAGTTTTCCTGGTTTGCATGGTTATTTCATGGTTTTACAGAAAAACTATGTACAATGTGTTTTTCTTACTTGTTAGACGTTTATTTACTTTCTTGGCATTGCTATCTTGGTAGGTCATGTTGTCTCGTGACCCCGTGGCAACCCATGGCGACCCCATGGCGACCCCATGGTGTATTCTTATTCAACTAACCAGATGTATACTCAAGAATGTAAGGTTTGTTGTAAACCACTAGGTATCATCTTATTCTACATCCCCCCCCTCCTCAATAATATCACCATGCCTGACTTTCTCATAAGTCATCATTTTATACTAACATTGAAATGGAGGTGCTGTAAACAATTTGCAAAAGAAATAATGTGATTTCATTATAAGTATCAACCTCTTCTGTGATTCGATGGAAACAAATATAATTGTATGTACTTTTATATTTCTTGAAATTACAGAATAAACTCATGTCAAATTGAAATTGAATTGACCCCATGGCGACCCCATGGCGACCCATGGTAGGGTGTAGTACAGTAGAATCTCGTTATAAGGAGGACAGATATAAGGAGCAGACGGTTACAAGGAGGACATTTGCTCTGCCATCTTTTTCTCCATACTTTTCTATAATACAATAAACCTGTGAGAAGGAGCAATAACCATGGAAAACCGTTTATAAGGAGCACTTTTTGACCACAAATGGGGTATTTTTCCAATACAATAATTACAGTAAAACTTGGTACAACAAGCACTTGCTTATAACGAGCATATTATCATGTCCTGACTTTCTCCTATGCATTTCTATAGTAAAGAGACTTTCTTATAACGACTTACACTAGCACTACACTTTATTGTAACAAGGTAATTATTGGAAGCAGTGAAGCTCTGTACAGTCCTCACACAGACCCCGCCTCCCCCTGTCCTGCTCCCCCTGTGCCGCCCATATCAAAGTAGCGAAGCCATCACACAGCCCCCCGTCTCCTCCTGTCCCCCCCTCGGGTGTCCCCCATCTCCCCCTGTCCCTCCCCATGCCAACCTACTCCCCTGTGCTGCCCATATCAAAGGTGTGTCCTCACACAGCCCCCGTCTCCACCCTCCCCTCCCCCCTCACAGGTCCGTACCTACACCCCTAGGACGGGCACATCACAAAGGGAAGTCCTGACAGAGCTCCTGCTTCACTCTGTCCCCTCACACAGTTCTGGATACAGAAGCCCTGTAGCTCCCACAGTCGCTCACCACCTCCTACAGCCGCCTAGAAGTTTTAGGGAGGTCGGGTAGGCCTACAGAAGCCCTGCCCCACCCACAGTCGCTCACACACCTGACAGGGGAGGCAAAATCGTTTATAAGGAAGGTTGGTTATATCGAGCAAATTCGCCTTGCCAAAAGGTGCTCCTTATAACAAGATTTTACTGTATAACTAGAGCATGCAGTATGGCCAAGGGTTACTGCATGCACCCCTTGGGAACAGCCCTACTATAGCTTTAACAGTGGCTTACCAGATTCACTATGAAAAAAGGGTATATTGCATTAATGTCGGATACATGTTAATTAGCTGTTTATTACAGCCATTGCTTACGGTGACTAGTTATAGCCTCTGAGATAAAGATCAGGTTATTCTTTAATGTATTTGATGTAGGCATTGAAAAGCTCATCTATTCCCAGTTGATGGTACCGGGTAAGATGACGTGTATGGACGGGTGGACAGAGGAGTACCATGGGTACCTGATGACCTCTAAGCACAGTGAGAAGGCACAGAGGAACTATGTGTGTGTGGATGCAGCCCCCGAGGTATGTATTGAACTAGCCACCTCCCTAGAAAAAACATTTCATTGCCCAGAGACATATGTTACCTACTATATATGTACAAAGGTTCACGATTTTAGGTCTATTGACTGTGTTATTTCATGAGATAAAATTGGGGCCGTGATTTCACGAGGCCGTCAACAAGTGAAATAACCCTGGCAACAGACCTAAATGAGTGAAGCTATGTGTTTATTTTTTTACCTTTTTCGATTCAAATTAAATTATTATAGGGGGGTAGCGCCTAAATCAGTTTAAATAGCTTTTTTTCTACGCTATTCAAATGTAAACAAACCACCATTTTGATGGAGTCACAGGGCCGTGAAATATGGCCATGGGTCAATTCACAGGGGGTGTTTAATACGGCATTCCTTGGTTAAATTAATGAGAAAATATTATTTATGTCTACAGGAGAAGGGCACATCTGGATGACCTTGTACTTATATAAACATGATACTGTAGCACCATCTTCCTTGTTATTATCACATTTTCACAGTCCATTGTACATTTTCTATGGAAGGGTCACATTCTTTTTGGAATTTTACCATATTACAAATTTAAATATCATACAGAACATTACAAAGTGTATACAAGCCTAAACATAACCTTAGCTTTATACAATCACTCATTATGGTTAAAACAGATTGTAACAGAAGATTAAATTATGCTGGCCCTCCTATACCATATGTGACATACTTTTCCATCAAATTCTCAATAATTGCTTCCCTTGCAGGCAGACAGAGAGGGGTACCGTGCAGACGGTGGCGGCACCTTGTGGCCAGTGGAGGCATGGTGTGGGTCCCTGCCCTGCCCCGGTTACATCCAGGGTAACGAGATCACATGTGTTGTGTGCAGTCAGTGAATTCCCCTGGAAAAATATATTCACCATCTGCAAAGTGTACAGTAAAACCTAGCGTATAGGCCGCTTATATGATTGGTACAGAGCCCGGGTGTGGCTTAAACACTAGTTTTTGGCTATTATAGTACATTACAAAATTACCATAATCAGATAGCTAGTGTGGGTTATAGGATCACCCTAAAGTCAGGGTGCAGCTTATACCCGAGTTAGGCTTATAGGTGAAATTCTACGGTAGTTATATGACCTGCTTAGGATGCGTTCCTCCTGCACCAATGCAGTGTTAACGGAATTTAGCAATCGCCTCATGCTACATGTATCCTCATGCACAAGTGCGTCCTTACTGCACTGATATTCTGTCCTGATAACTCAGTCACTATAATGATTCACCAGGTGAGTCATTTTTGACTCTCCATACAACCATCCCACGTGAATTAATAATGCCAGGTAAGTCAGTAGTGATCAACTCACTATCTATTTCTATGAGTATTAGACTTTTTGAGTAAGTCATTTTTCAATATCGGTTGGTCAGTACTGACCAATGTCCCTTTGACTAACCTGGGATGGCCACTACAGAATATGGCCTGGCAAATTTAGATTATCAGTGGGCCTGATCATTTCACTAATATGCTAACCAATATATGTGTCATAATATTATGTCAAACAATTGAAAAGCATAAATAAAAAAGCTATGTACATGCTATTTTGTGGTATTTCTTTTCTTAGATAAAATCTCAGTTTTAATTCTATGATAAAATGCAATGGAGTGTATCAGCCCAGGCTTGATACACGTATTGGAACAGAGGTATCATCAGGAGTAGTATAGTATGTATCGGAACGGGACTATAGTTAAGTACTGTTTATTACTCAATCGACATGCAGCCAATCAGAGGCCTCCCTTTTGGCGGGAAATTCAAAAGCAGCCAATGAGAGGCCTCCCTTTTGGCGGGAAATTCAAATAGGTCACGTGACCGGAAGTGACCTACTTCCGGTCACGTGACCTTTGGGCGGGAAATTCAAATAGGTCACGTGACCGGAAGTGACCTACTTAAGAGGGTCACGTGACCACCATGTTGGCGGGAAATTCAAATAGGTCACGTGACTGGAAGTGACCTACTTAAGGGGGTCACGTGACTACTAGGTTGGCGCGAATTTCAAAATAAGTCACTTGAGATTTTTATGGATAAATAAATTTTAAAAAAGAAAAAGCAAGCTGAAAGCTTGCTAAAAAATAATTTAAAAATGCGGCTCTTTTTTTTAGGGGGGGAGGGGCACTCTGGGGGGCACTCTTTAAGATGCATGGGGGGGGAGGGGGGGAGGGGGGGAGGGGGGAGGGGAGGGGAAGGGATTTTAAGAGTGAGACTCGCTTCTCTGCCCTCTCTTTTAGAGGGCAGAGAGGCGAGTCTACTGGTTCGTCTACTTACAATGAAATGTATCATGATGCGTTTATGATGATGTGCATCATGATGTGACTATCTTACAACCCTATAAGAAATAAGCAAGGTCTCTCTCCTATACATAGGCGTACTTACACTGGCTATTTGTAAACTAATTTCTCTTGAATCAATTAACAGCTTACATTTTTTCTTAGATGTCATCTGACAGCTTCTTGCTAGGCTAAGATATTGTTAAATAAACAACTTGGAAAGCTAATTACAGTTTTCTGAGCTTGAAATATAGTCTTTCAACAGCGACAGCCCCCTTTTCTCATCTTACACAGAGGCAAATATCAGAGGCACCCAATGACACCTAAACGGCTCTCAGACAAGGGTCGGGCACTGCTGGACTATAATAGACGGGTCAAGGACCGTTCTACTGAGGGTCAGGCTAGGCCGGACATTCAATAACAGGCCGGACTTTGGCAAACTTGCTTGAAAGGCTGACCATGCGGGATCCTTATGCCCCAGTCTGTCAATGCTGGCCAGACTTTCAAGCAAGTTTGCCAAAGACCAGCCTGTCATTGAATGTCCGACTTAGCCTGCCTGACCCTCAGTAGAACGGTCCTTGACCCATCTATTATAGTCCAGCAGCGCCTGACTTTTGTATGAGAGCGGTATTGGCGCCATTAGCTGACTCTGATATTCGCCTGTGTGCACGGGGGGAGGAGAGGGTTCACAGCTACAGCTCTCTTAAGGCAAAGCCTGCGCTTATAGAGCACTACTAGTGGAGGTCTGGATGAGGAGGCTATGGCATATGACGTTTGTCTTAAAAAATAGCCATGGCGCATGTCGATGTCGCTTAATTATGCTCATATCTCATGTCGATTTTAAGAATTGCTCATGTCACCTGTCACTATGTTTTTCAAGCTTCATGTCAAATGTCACTAGGCCTCATCTCGAATTTAGTGGTCCACACCGCCGCTGCTGCTGCTGTCGGTGCTGCTGCTGCTGTCGGTGCTGCTGCTGTCGGCGCTGCTCGTGCAGCTGCTGCAGCTGCAGCAGCAGCAGCTGCTGCAGTTGCTGACGATGTCACGGATGCTGTTGACAGATTCTGCTGCTGCTGCTGCTGACGATGTCACGGATGCTGCTGACAGATGCTACTGCTTGTGCTGCTCGTGCAGCTGCTGCAGCAGCTGCTGGCTGCTTGTGCTGCTGACGATGTCATGGATGCTGCTGCTGCTGCTGCTGCTGCTGCTGCTGCTGACGATGTCACGGATGCTGCTGACAGATGCTTCTGCTTGTGCTGCTCGTGCAGCTGCTGCAGCAGCTGCTAGCTGCTTGTGCTGCTCGTGCAGCTGCTGCAGCTGCTGACAATGTCACAGATGCTGTTGACAGATGCTGCTGAAGCCTCTGCCAGATGCTGCTGCTTGTGCTGCACGAGACCGAGTAGCCGCTATTCGGCGTTTCACTCCTTATGTACCCTGTCCTAGATAATCCTCTTAAACAGCTGAAAAGACTCTCTCAGCACAGAGTCTCTACTCAATGTAAGAGATCTGTTAAGTAAGTTTTCACATGCCACCTGACTACTGCGGGAGGGTTTAGACTTAAGCAGCTTAGTGCACACACGTGTCTTTTAGAAAAGCTACTTGCACACCTGCCTTCCTTTTTCACTAGTATTTACCCCCTGCCGACTTATAAGGCGCCTATACACGTGTGAGCCTCCTTATATACGCCTTCTTACTTCTAGAGCTAAGCTGACTGGCAGCTATTTTAAAAGAGAATACCCGTTACCTGTATAACGGATAAGGGGGTTATGAGATTAGCGTGTGTATACAAAAAAAAAAAAAAAAAAAAAAAAAAGCTACAGGGGGCGCGTGTCTGTCTGTGAGGTAGAGACCATGTGGTAAGCGGCTCAAGTGTAAAACAAAAGCACCTCCTCTTGCCGCAGTGAGTGGCGCGGACGTCGGCTGGCTAGTTGAATAAGCGTCAGCTTAAAAGATAATCCGTCCACGGGCTGGCGCGTCACACCTGTCGTTAATCACCCCCTGTAGTCTTTGTATACGCAGGTGACCCGGCTTTATCTCTTCACAAGCTATAATCCCATATACATGTAGCGCACGTTACACTCGTTATCTCTCTTTTCATGCTGAGGGATTAGGGGTGGAAGGGTTCAGGTGAAAAGCGATTTGATTCCTCTCTGGAAGAGGGTGGGGCTCTAGGTGAAAACAAGCTTAGACCATCCAGATTAGCCGCTCTCTCGGCTATATAAAGAGCCTCAATTTTTTTTATCTCTGCCCACTTCGTCTTGTTGTACACTATCAGTCACGAGGCAGACGCTCGAAGTAGCAGATGTTTGCAGTATGGATTATACAGAGGTTACCTGCTAATAGGATTTTGTCAGAATAGGGTGAGTTGCTCTTAAAATGACCATTTTAAATGGGTTGTTAATATGGTATCTGATGTTAATGAGCTAACACCTAACATTGAGGATTATGACCTCCCAGAGGGGCGTCTCGCCAAATTCTCCGGTCTTGACTATAGGCTTAACTGTCTAAAGACTGTGGAGCACGTTAATGGGCGGTCTCCTTACTAATTTCACTTGACCAGGCCGGCAGGGTCAACTAGTCTAGGTAATTACAACCACAAGGGCGGCTACTCAACATCCAAGTGGACCTACTACTACGAGATTGTCTTTTGACCACTCTGCTGCCGCCTGCTGGTCTGGCGATTACATGCTCTAGTATAGTTCTCCGCTCTTTTCGTCAGATGGCGCCACAATAGGGTTTTTGTACATTTCCACGATACTCGCGAACATTTTAAACGCATAATGACCTATAATAAGCAACAAAGCACACTTCTAATATATTGAATATAAGAAACATGTCAACGTTGTGTATTTCTGATAGAATGAGGCAGATTCTTTGAAATATCAACTAAACTATAGCGAGATTGAAAATACTACACCATAACTAAAGCGATATAAAAGCTATATAAAGTCAGAACTTCTCACGGAACGGCATCTGCAACGGATCACTCAACCATTCGTCCTCGAATGCCACACAGGGCTCCTGTCCAACAGGACTTTGAGCCTTGACGCTTTTGAGGGAGGTTTGATCTTATGTTGCTTAACATGTGGTGTAATTAATCAACACCGCGGCCCCTCTTTAGGGGCCACACAATAAACAAAGAATAAAAAAGGGTAAGCCTTAGGTTTAAAGTGAATCTCCCAGGATTTTGGCGAGGCCGACAAAGGGGGAGGTAACAGATTTAAACTGCAGGAGACTATACGCAAACCTTGATACTCTCAGAGGGGAGCCCCATATTGCGGGCCTGTGGTCAGATCTATCACCTCCAGGGTGCAGTCTGCATGTCATAAATGACCACCACAGACATTGGGATATAATGTTAATCCTACTCCAGGGTCTCCATAATTAGCGGGGCTCGCCTTGAGATGGGAAATTCACTACAGCACTATCTGTCGTTGAAAATGGTGCTCGTGTAGAGTCGGGATGATGTACCAAAAGAGCATTTTATACACAATGATACCCTTGTACAAATGCGTATACCTAGTAGGCTGTGTCTTATCATCAAATCTAAGAGGGTGCGCTATAGTTTTATTATACTTTTATAGACCATTTTAAAATCCGAGCTTAGCTTAGTTCATAGTCTCCTTACCAATTTTCACTTGACCAGGCTGGCAGAGCCAACTAGTCTAGGTAATTATAACCACAAGGGCGGCTACTCAAGATCCAAGTAGACCTACTACTACGAGATTGTCTTTTTGTCCCCTCTGCCGCCTAGTTATTACATCCTCCAGTCTAGCTCGCCACACCCTTTGAGCAGCTCCATTGCCTCGGTAAAAGTGTAGGGGTGTGCTTTCCACCTTCAGTCATCCATAGATTCGATCACCATCACCCCCCTTGAAATGACCTCAGCTGTTAATTAGGGCGTAAAGCAGCCCAACAACCAACCAAGTCCCTGTCAAAGATGTGAATAACGAACGCGCTAGTATAGTTCCCCGCTCTTTCGTCAGATGGCGCCACAATAGGGGTTTTGTACATTCCTACGATGCTCGCGAGCATTTCAACGCATAATGAGCTATATAGGCAACAAAGCGCACTTCTAATATATTAAAATATAAAAACAATTCAATATTGTGTATTTCTGATAGAAATGAGGCGGTTTCCTTAAATACCAACTAAACTATAGCGAGATGAAAAATACCACACCATATCTAAGGCTTTATAAAAAGCTATAGAAAGTCAGAACCTCACACGGATCGGTATTCTGTCTGCAACGGATCACCCCTGACCCACTGGTCCTCGCATGCCACACACGGCTCTGCCGTGTTTGTGCTTTGAGGTATCACCCATCAAGTGATCCATGCTGCCCAACATGAGGCGTAATTAATTACGCTGATGTTGCATAGCACAGCGGCAGCATCTAACTAACTCTAAGGAGTTAGTCGGCCCCTCTTTAGGGGCCACACAATAAACAAAGAATACCCTGAATCTGGGACCTGCGGGCGAGGGCCCCAACTGTGAAGTCATTATTGGCCACATTGGTAATATCAATTAAAACTTTAGACAACACCCACCTTAAGTATCATTAACGGACAATATCAATAAACTTAGCATCCTCTTGGTTACCACATTTAGCACCAATTTTACAACTCACAGGGGCCACCCTTGAAAATAACACCAGCCTCACCACGCTTTTATTGCTCTGCTGATTTCTCCAATCCAAAACATTGGGTATCTAGTCCAGCTGTGAGCTCATTAGGTCAGCCCTTTGTCGGCCTCGTCGGCAAGTCCCGGATTCAGTATAGAAAGACTAAGGGGGCGGGGAGTAGGTCTTTAAGTTTAGCGCTATCTGTGTCATTAGACCATTCTTAAAAATCGACATGTGACATGAATAAAAAATTCTCAATTACTGTATAAGTAGGCGCCTCAACTCTTCCTTCAAATTCCGGCCTTGCGGGTGGTCAAATTAAAAAAAAAAATTCCTAGTAGTCTATGGTCCCAACAGTCCGATTGTATCAATTACGGTGCCCCTACATTTTCCCCCTTAGTGACACTAGTGACAACGCCTTTTTCACTTAGTGTCATGTGACATGGTCATTTCTTAAAAATCGACATGCGACATGGGACACGTTCATCTCAAACCCTTAGCCTCTAGAGAGTTCAAAATAGCGCTGCCGCTGTAGTCTGCCCGTTTCTGTGATCAAATATGCACCCTTCCTAATAGCACCCCCACTGGTGCATTGCATAAAAATAGCCCTCCTGACCTCATTTCTTGAGCTATAAAAAAACACAAACCCCTCATTTTAATCACAATATCATGGCAGTCAACATGAATGGAGTCATTAGTGGAGAAAGATAAGAGTCTCTGTTTTCTGTAGCCTACAATATTATGGTGACATTCTTCATGTCAAAATGTAATAAATAAATATGAGTTGTTAAAACTTGTTACCATGGGGATGTTGGTAATTGTGTTCTTGAAGACGTATGTGAAATCCAGATGTATGTGCCTCTGCCCAACAATGACCCTAGCCATTTTAAGTAAACCTGTTCTGTCTGAGTTAGAAGGGTGCCTAGGGCCAGAGCTACAGAACCCCTAACTGCTGTGAAGGTGCCCCTCTCCTGCCTAGATCACAGAAATGGGAAATATGTTCAGATGCATTCACCATGATATTTCTGGATCTAAGCAGATCTGAAAAGCTCTCATAGAGATCTATACTAATGGAACCACTATGTATTTTTTAACTCATTTTTCAAAAATTTATCAAACTCCCTACCTTAGCGCCCCTATAAATAGGGTTAAGTACCTGTCCGACTCCCCTACCACTGCTGCTGGAGGAGTACCGAGAACTACCCTCTTTTTAGAAAACTAAGTAAAAATATCCTTCTTCATGTCCAGTTACATACAATGTCGATCAATTTGACACTGTAGCAGCATGTCTCCATATCTGTATGCTGCATAAATGCACAATACACGGTTCTGCACGCACTTAAACCAAGGCTAACATGGGTGACCTATATAGATGTGATACTCTCGTTTTCGGGGCTAGTAGAAATTAGGCGGCTAATATGGACGTTCCGGGTTCGAACCCTCACTAAGTTTTAGTCAAGACGTCTAGCCACGTCGCCTAAGGCGACGAAAGCGCGTCAAGGCGTTTACAGGGTTCGAACCCGTGAGCTGCTCCTTGGGGTCACAAAAAACGCTTCAACCTTAAAATCCCATAGGAAAAAAATTTTGGGTTTTTGGACTTTAGGCCTGAATTTGGGGGTGATCCCGGGCTGATAGAAAAATAATTCTTGGACGAGCGGATAGCTCTGGATCTCTTTTTATCTAAAACAGCAAAAAATTGATTGTGGTTCCGCCGCAATTCATCCGACGAGGGGTAATCAGCCCCCCCCTCTGCCAATCATGGCAGTGAATTTAGACGGCGCGCAATCTCTCGCAGCCACCGCGGACGGACCAATTGGTCCTGTCGGCATCTTAGTATGGTTCGTGTGACCTACTTAGAGGCTCACACGGTGGGGGTGTGTCCGGCGTTCGGCGCGCTGATTGGCTACTGGTGGGAGGTGCTGTGCTGCGTCAGGATCTTTACCTATTTGGGACGGGTGTTAAAGGCGCACTGAGTTGAGGTGCACCTTTAAGCAAGAGCGCGATCCGGTCGTCGCGTTGGTAGCCTTACTACCCGTCGCGCATTTAACTAGAGGCTTAAGTGTGACAAATGACGATTCTTTGTCGACGCGACTACTAACATCAGCAGCATCGGCAGCAGCGGTAGCAGCATCGGCAGCAGCTATAAGGTGAAAACATGTTCAGACACGGTCGGCGTGTGAGACCTGTCCAGGCACGTCCGAGCAGGTTCGAACGTGTCTGAACATGTTCCGGAGTGCAAGACGCGTGCACACACAGACCGAACAGACACACACAGACCCACACACCCACACACCCCTATGTAGTGTGGGATGTAAAAGAAACCCTTGTCTCGGTAAAAGGGCCATAGATTCGATCACCATCACCGCCCTTGAAATGACCATAGCTGTTAACTAAGGCGTAAAGCAACCCACACACCCACACACCCACACACCCACACATTTTTCTGTATGAGCCTTCAGACCTGAAGCTGCTCAGTGTACGGGACTAGGTTTTGTCATAGGCCCTACGGACGCTACTCAAGGGGGAATAAGAGAGCTGTCTCACCATGACATGGGCTGGCTGTAGTTTTTTATGTTTCGGTACCTACAACCAAACAGCCAGTACCCACCCCAGGGCTTCATGTCGCACGCGGGAAAAGTATAAAGATTCGAACGGTGGCGCCAACTGTCGGAATAGCGGGTACACTACGTCAGTAGTTCTTTTGTTCTCCGCTGAGTGACTGGGCGAAATGTAGTCGGTAGCTCTATTTTCTGTGCACTGTTCTGTTCATTTTCTACACTTAACGCTTAAATAGACCACGTGTTTGTACAAGCTAGCCGTTTTTATCAGTGCAAAAATTAAATAAGCATCGGATAGAACAATAAAAAAATGAGAAAGTAATCCAGCACTTAGTATAACGCACCAGTTTTATCATGAGACACCGAAAGTCTGGTTTTTTTCGGGTGCATAAGACAGTCGACTGAGAGCTCCAAACCAACCAAAACGTACCAGAGGGCGATCTATCTCAGAACGTACCCGACAGGGCAGGGGCCTTCTACACCCCGGCTCTGATGAGCAAGCGAGGGCCTATTCCTCTTTTGAGGTGGGCCCAAAATTGAACAAAAGAATAAACTCAAAAAAAAGCCTTAGGATTGAAAGAGTTGTAGATACTGATTTTAACGAGGAAGTCGCATTCATTAGTTTACAAATAGCCAGTGTAAGTACGCCTATGTATAGGAGAGAGACCTTGCTTATTTCTTATAGGGTTGTAAGATAGTCACATCATGATGCACATCATCATAAACGCATCATGATACATTTCATTGTAAGTAGACGAACCAGTAGACTCGCCTCTCTGCCCTCTAAAAGAGAGGGCAGAGACGCGAGTCTCACTCTTAAAATCCCTTCCCCTCCCCTCCCCCCTCCCCCCCTCAAATAGGTCACTTCCAGTCACGTGACCTATTTGAATTTCCCGCCAACATGGTGGTCACGTGACCCTCTTAAGTAGGTCACTTCCGGTCACGTGACCTATTTGAATTTCCCGCCCAAAGGTCACGTGACCGGAAGTAGGTCACTTCCGGTCACGTGACCTATTTGAATTTCCCGCCAAAAGGGAGGCCTCTCATTGGCTGCTTTTGAATTTCCCGCCAAAAGGGAGGCCTCTGATTGGCTGCATGTCGATTGAGTAATAAACAGTACTTAACTATAGTCCCGTTCCGATACATACAATACTACTATCAGGGCTCTCTTACTCCCCCCTGTGGCCACGTATGGAACTAGACTTCACCTCTACATACGGACACTGGGGTGCCCCCTGGAGGGTTGTTGGGATATTGGTCGTCATGGGCCCGGACGCCTTGGTTTCCATGTTTATCGTGCTTGGCTTGTCGCCAGGGCAGGTCAACCTCTACACCCGCTGCTTGTATGAATATTTTTTTGTTTTTGCTTGCTTGAAAATGTTTACGCTTGCTGATATGAACAATCACAATTAATAAATAGGTCGTCATCTAATTATAAGTAAATTATATGTGCCTTACATTATCTGTGCCAGAACCATTAGTATCAATATTGCACTGTGAGTACAAAGGCATTATTAAAAAATATAATTGTACAGTCAGTGGTACTCATTGTGAATATCAAACTTAAAATCAGCCCCCATGAAGATATATTGATGCCATCTTTGAAATTCCTTAGATATTCCAGGAATGTGACTGCTAGATCCGGAGACTTGGATATCCTTAAGTTTCCTTAGGTTTCCGCTTGGCGTAAGTGCACGCAGCTTTCCAGAGAGAGCATTGCTCCCTCTCAGGTTCTGACTGCAATCACAGGTGGCAGCCTAACTAAATATTTTACCATGTCAGATTCACCTAAGAGTCAGGATATAGACTGGGCAAAACCTGAACTCAGGCTTGCATGTCTGGTACTGGGACAGCAGTGCCTGTCACAAAGATCTTAACTGAAATGATACTTCTTTCATTATTATAAATGAAACGTCTTATTTCGCACTTGGAAACTGGCTTGCTTATTATTATTTAAAATCTAGTTAAAGACAAACCATTGCACAATTAATAATGATTTGTTAGGAGTATCAGAGGAGACAGCCTGGCTTTCTGGTTATTTTCTCTTTTCACTGACATATAGCAAGATAATATTTCTATAACTCTAGATTCTGTGGGCCATGACTCACAAACTACGGGCCATTGATTCCCAGGCCAGCATCAGTGTCTATCCCTCCCTGTATGTTAATGGGCTGTGCTCACAATCTTATTGATAGCTGCAGCTGACACTCAGAATTCAGCCATGTATTGAATCTGTCTAATGTTACAGATGAGTGTTTGCAAGCTGAATAAACAGGGCAATGAAATCCAATATAAAAATTTCTCATCTTCAACTCAGGATTTAGACTTCTTGCAACCAGCTATGCCATTTAATAAGGTATTATTTTATTTATTAATGTAGTAATTCGTGGCCTACACATGGCTTGGTTTTCTT
>CANHQG010000685.1:0-33247 GCA_947462335.1 Harmothoe impar
TAATGGCCATTTCTACGAGTACATTTACCATAAAACCCTTCCCTTAAGACAACCCCACCTTTAAGACGACCCCCTTGTATGAGAAGAAACTTACTGTAAAAGGGTTTTCTCTTAAGACGACCCCCTAGTTAGGAAAAAATACCCCAAAATAAGTCTGTCTTAAGGAGGGGTTTTATGGTAGATACCACGAAGCAACATAGGAATATGCATTGTAAATAAGGCCTATATCATAAATATCAAGTATAGATTCATTTCTAGGTTGCACTGATGTGACACAGCAATTTGATGCAATTTGATGCAGACAAATTGAAAGGGCGGGGGGGATGGGGGGGGGGCGCAAAATAACTCAGCTCCTCCTGAGGGGGGGGGGGGCGGATTTTAACTTGGCCCTTCCCGATGATGGGGGGGGGGGGGCGCAAAATAATCTGCGTGTAAAAACGAAAACTCACCAACCCCCCCTGTTGTTAAAAAATGAACACTCCCTTAGGCAACGTACACGGCTAGCCTATAAGACTATTCCACCCATTCCATTGTAATTTATTAAGCCCCGGCCACACCTGGGTGATTTCACCCGACCCGACGTGGTCCGACCTAGATCCGACCCGACCCGACCCGACAGTCGGAAGAGTTTGGCATGCACAACTCTATCAGACCGGCCAGGTAAATTAGACCCGATTGTCGGGTCGGGTCGGGTCGGATCTGCCCAAAACAGCCTAGTGTGGCCGGGGCTTTAGGTCACTCAAAAAAAAAAAAGTTTCTCATCACCAAGGTCTCAGAAATCTGATGATGGAGGCTGTTTTTTTTTTACTCATCTGTCAAAATTACTCGCAGGCCAAAATGTGTAGAATAATTTACGTTTTTTGGGCCAAAATTCTCATCTTATTGGTTAAGAATCAATTGCTCTTTAAAAGTGGAGACATTTTAAGTTATTTCTATACCACTGCATTGCTGGCATCAGTAGTATAGTATGTATCGGAACGGGACTATGGTTAACTACTGTTTATTACTCAATCGATATGCAGCCAATCAGAGGCCGCCATTTGGTCACGTGACCCGTTGCCATGGTAACGTGACCTACTTAGGGCTCTCAGCCAATCAGAAGCCAGCATTCTGGGTGACCTACTGACCTACTTAGAAGCTCTCAGCCAATCAGAGGCCGGCATTCTGGTAACCATGGTAACGTGACCTACTTACGTCACGTGACCTACTTAGGCTCAGCCAATCAGAAGCCGGCATTCTGGTAACTAGGGTAACGTGACCTACTTAGGGTTTGTTTGTAAACAACACCACGTGGCTCTCTTGTTTGTAAACAACACCACGTGACACGTGTCTGTTTGTAAACAAACAACTTATATATAGAAAATAAACACAACAAGTTCCATGTTATGCTAAAATTATATTTTCAAAAAAAAGCACATCTGTTACAGCGTCTATGTGTAACTACGCGCGTTCTCATTCAAACACTATAACACTATTATACCGTAGCAGCAGCAGGTAGGCCCGGAAGAAAAGCAAGCGCACGAGCAGAAGCGACGACACCATTTGCACCATCCGGCCGTCGCGTTGGTAGCCCTACTACCCGTCGCGCGTTCAACTGGAGGTTTAAGAGTGACAAATGACGATTCTTTGTCGACGCGACTGTTAACATCAGCAGCATCAGCAGCATCAGCAGCAGCATCAGCAGCAGCGGCAGCAGCCTCGGCAGCAGCGGTAGCAGCAGCAGCAGCAGCGGCAGCAGCAGTAGCGTTAGCATTAGCAACAACAGCAGCAGCGACAGTAGCAAGGGCAGCAGAGCGTGCACTAGCAGCGTTATCAGCGGCGACATCGGCAGCCGCAACAGCATCAGCAGCAGCAGCGTCGGCATCGGCGGCATGAGTAGCTGCATCGGCGGCAGCAACAGCAGCAGTCACAGCCGCAGCGGCAACAACAACAAGGTCATCACAACCAGCGTCATTAACAGCCGCAGTAAATGCAGCAGTAGCACGATGAGCGGCACTAGCAGCAGCAGTAGCAGAGGCTACAGCATCAGCTTCACATTCGCGCGCCGCTTCGTCATACCGCTTCATGTCACGGTCGCAACTTTCCATCATGGGGATCTGCAAATTGAGGCGTGGTGCTGGTGGTGGTGGTAGTAGTAGTAGTAGTAGTAGAGTGAATGATGATTGACGATGACGAATACGGTTTCACTCCCCCTTATATACCCTTACTCCCCCCTTTTTTCAAGCCGCCGGCCAGCTGCCCACTCACGGCAGGTCTTTAGATTAGCCTTAAGTCGCTTACTACGCGCTCATCATCCCTCTAATCGCATTTTCCAGCCGCCGGCCAGCTGACTGCTGACGACAGGAGAGGGTGATTTTTTTTCTTTAGATTTAAGCCGCTTACCACACGCGCGCCCTCTAGTCACAGACAGAGTGACAGAAAGGGAGGGGGTCGCTTTGTTCACGCTACCTGTAGTTGTTTTTCTATACACACTCTAAGCCCATGACCTGCTAATCCTTTATACAGGTAACACGCGTTCAACTAATTACACTATTGTATGACAGTCGGTACACGGATTAATTTTAAACCACCCTCCCATCTGGATCCATGTCTGGTGGGTGGAAGGATCCAGCTGAAAAGCGTGATTAGGGCTTTTGTTTCTCTTATGATAGCAGCAGGTCAGCATGCGACAGCTGAAAATGTCAGACTAAGTCGAACTCTCGCCGCTCCTATAAAAGACTGAGATGCATCTCTCTTTCCACAGCCCCTTCTACCATCGCCGCCGACACCGCCACCGCCGGCCAGCCGACCGCCGCCACCGCCTGCAGTCACCGCCATCACGCCAGCAGGGAATTTCGAGCTGAGTCTGCTTATTGCTTATTTTTTTTCTTTGAGCTTTTTGTTTTTTAAAATTTTTATTTTCACTCAGTCTTTTTTGTTTCGGAGGAAAGAAATATGGCGCCGCAGAGGGCGCAAGTTTCTAAAAGACGGACAAGCGAACAAAGTGCCCTCCTCAACTGCCCGGCTATTTTTTTATCTCAAAGGAGAGAGCGTCACGTAGTTGAGGTTCACGCTTCTCTTGAAGCGTACCGAATTCTCGAGAAAAGCAAAGCTGAGCGCCATCGTCGTTATACAAGAGCGGAAAAGGAAAACGTAGCGACATGGCCGAGAGCCGTCTTCTCAGAACAGTATTTACTCTACCATTGCATAACAGCCGCTCTCAGCGCCCCCACTCGTTGGGCGTTTCATGAAAAGAAAGAGCGCCGCTACTCTCCTCACCCTGCCTCCTCTTATAAAGTGAGAATAAGCGCTATGAAACGATTCGACAAGCCGATCGGTTTCTTGGGAGCGACTGCAGCTCCCACTCGGTGGGCGCGCGTTGTGGCCGACGTGAACACGGTCTCTAAACGTTTCGACGTCGTCACTTGTTATCCCGCATATTGCAACGCAGCCGAATTGAAGAAGATAGGGACGCACTATTTTAAACCATACGCTCCAATATGTATTTGTCACCGCCGCGCTCACACGCCTTATTGCTTTTTCGAGACGATCGTGTCACAACACAGAAATAGAAAAAAAAGCGGCAAAGCGACGAGCTTTGCCTAAATGATCAAAAAAAAAAAAAAAAAAAAAAAAAAAATTAATCTCCTCCTCCTCCTCCTCCTCCTCCTCCTCCTCCTCCTCCTCCTCCTCCTCCTCCTCCTCCTCCTCCCTCCTCCTCCTCCTCCTCCTCCTCTTCCTCCTCCTCCTCCTCCTCTTCTTTTTAAAAAAAAAAAAATATTTGTATCAGACTCCTCTGGAGTCTGATACAAACATTTATGACTATTGAGTGAAAATAGAATTTTATCGCAAAAATAAAAAGAAAAAAAAGTCACTTCTGCCGCCGCTACTGTGACACCGGCCGGTATCAATAAAAAGGTCGGCTGACTTTTCTCCACAACCATTCACTACCGACCGTTCGAGTGAGAAACACAGCAGACAGTCAGACACACAACTACTCTCTGACGCGTCCTGAAAAAAAACAAAAAAATGTCAAGTAGTAAAAGCAAACTCTTCACAGAAATTCATTTCGACGCTCGACTACAAGGACCCTTTAGTTGTATCATTAGCGGTCCGTCGGGTTGTGGAAAATCGCGCTTGGTGGATCAATTTCTGAGCGACGTGAACAATTTGGTCACGCCGCCGGTGGAAAAGACTTTTTACCATTACGGCGAGTGGCAACCTCTGTTTGAAAAAATGCAAAATCAGTACGGTGTGGAATTCAGAGAAGGTCTTCCTAGCAAAGAGTCTATAGCGGGAGACGTGGAAGTAGCAGAAGACGCTTTACGACCACACACTCTACTGATATTGGACGATCTGATGAGCAGTTCCAATCAGCAAGTGGTAGCCGACATCTTTACTAAATACTCCCATCACTGGAACGTGAGCGTCATATATATCACTCAGAACCTATTCCAGAAATCACCCGACTTTCGAACTATGAGTCTGAACGCTCACTACATGATCGTTTTCAAGAACCCGCGCGACATGGGGCAAATAGCTAGTCTGTCTCGCCAGGTGTTTCCCTCCAACGCGGCGGCCCTCTCTAGTATATTTACCCATGAACTCAAGCGACCTCACTCATACCTCCTTCTGGACTTCAAGCAGTCAACACCTGACGATCTGAGAATACGCTCCTCTTTGACGTCCATACACTCTCAGCTAGTATTTGTACCGCTAGACAAAAAAAAGAACAAGAGAAAGCAGTAGCAAAAATGTCTTCTCATCTACTCGAAAGACACTTTGAAACTCTCAAGCACTTAGCTAAGTGCTCGCCAAAGGACTGCTCGCATCTAATAGACTCTGGAAGCGACGATCTGATCGCAGCGTTGAGTGAGATCTGTCACAATTTACTGGTAGGGAACATCCCGCTCAGCGACAAACAACTGGACAAGCTTCGAGAATCGGCTGACGTGTTGAGGGAGGTCGGCAAAAAATCTACGCCCATCAAAAAAAAGAGACGCGTCTTGGTACAAGAGGGAGGTTTCCTCATTCCGGCTCTCATAGGGATGGCCTTACCGCTTATAAAGAGCATTCTCCGTATATGAGACACCTCATTCGACACCTACTCGCCGACAGTACCACCACTACCGCCACCGCCAGCGTCATCGCCACCGTCGTCCCCATGACGGACTCAGAGCAGCAACAACACTACAAACGCTTAGCGCTCGTGGATCCTGAGACGCTCTACAAATCATCACGAGCAGGTCTACTTCATCATGTGCCCGCTGCTGCTACTACTAGCGCTGCTACTACTGCAGTCGCTGCTGCTAGTACTTCTACTGCTCCAAACCTTCCTCCTCTTCCTGATGAGCGTACTGAAAAGAACGAGAGTTCCGCTCCTGCCACCGCCGCCCGCCTACCTGCCGATATGGCCTATTACCACAAGCAGGCAGAACAGTCCCTTCATCCCGACGCGGCCTTGCACCAGGTGCTACAGTTTATCTACAGGGACTTGGACTTAGTGTTGAACGATCCCACTTTGGAATCGCGCGAGAAAATGTTGAAATACCGAAGGTTGTTGAATAGATTGCAATTTTTTCTCGCGAATCCCAACAACAGCAACATCTCTTCGTCCCACACTTCTTCGCCCCCGGCTCACCTCCGTCAGTCTGCTGAAGAAGCCAGCGCGTCCCTACTTGAGCGGTTGGTGAACCAAGTTCCCAAGAGGAATCGCACCCGGACCGTGGCGCTGTACAAAGAATTGGAGAAATCCGGTGTGGTCAAGTGGAACGAGGACGGTGTGGTGCGCGAGATGTCGGGTCGGAGAATACCACCTGAGCATCGCATCAACATAGTGGACTTACTGAACGACGCCGCCAGGTTCAGGAAGACGGCGCCCAGACCGGCGGGCTACTCTCCGTTCACAAAAGCGCTGCGCGAAGCAGTTCCCACAGACTCCTTGATCGGAAACCATCTGTATAAAGCGAGCGGACCTGGCCAAAGTTTGGACACACGGCTTGCTGACAGAGGTCGGAAACGACCGAGCTTCGACTCGGAAGAAGGAGAAGCAGCAGCAGCAGTAGCAGCAGCAGACTCTTCTCTCCAGGTGGACGATCAATCCTCTGACGACGAGGAGGGCAGTGAACTTTTCCAAACTCCGACTTCCTATAGGAGCGCGGCGAGTAAGAAAAGGAAAGGGCGCAACCGCCTAGCGGCGGCGACGTCGTTCACGCCCCCAACAGGCCAACGATGGGCAAACCAGTGAAGAGACTGACCAAGAAGGAAAAAGAAAAGAAGCGCGTAGTAGCTAGATATACCGACATCAAAGCACCCTCCAGTTTCACTAGCGTGACTAAACTCCAGAAACATCATTTTCGCCACCTAAACCCGGCCGTCATCCGGGATGCTTTAGTGTCGCTGGACGCCTACACTAAACATAAACCCATTCGGAGAAAATTCGCAAGGAACAAGACGATAACCGGCGCAATCGATCAGCAGTGGCAGATAGATCTGATGGACATGCAGGCTTTGGCGTCTCACAACGACCGCTTCCGGTACGTGGTGACGGCGATCGACGTTTTCTCTAGGTACGCGTGGGCCGTTCCCATTAAATCCAAGAGCGGCGCTGATGTTACCGAGGCCTTCCGAAAGATGACAGACACTGGCGAGAGACGACCGCGCACTGTTCAGACAGACAAGGGGAAAGAGTTTTTGAACAAGATCTTTCAAGATCACTTGAAGAGCGAGGGCATACAGTTTTTCACTGGCGAGAACGACGACATCAAAGCTAGTCTAGTGGAGCGCTTGAACCGCAGTCTGAAGGAGAAGCTGTGGCGTTATTTCACACACAAGCGCACGTATCACTACGTAGACGTACCCCAGCTAGCAAAACTTGTAGTAAATCACGTCATCTCTACATCTTTTGTCAACAGATATTTACTAGATTTGGTTACGTCGTATTCTTGGCCTCATGACGTCTTATATGCAAATGGTTTAGACATCACTCTTCTGACATCTTTTCAATGTAACATAATGATATTAGTATGACCTGCTTTGAAAGACATCAAAAAGATGCGATATAAAGATGTCAGTGAGTGGAATAACTATAACATTGTGTGAGGTGGGTATATTCCAAAATCATTTTAATTGTGGGGTAAAATTTATATCATAAATAAGATACCAGATGCAGACACATTTAAGACATCATGAAAAGACATGTATCTAACGTCTACCCTACACCTAGAGTAGGACTTCTCCATCAGAAGTAGGTGACATCTAAGGCAATTGATTTAATCAGCACATTTTGCCTGTAGACATCACCAATATTCCTGCAGAGATTTAGCACATTGATCCTAGCACAGAGGCCAAGATGCGATGTTAGCTTATGGTCAGTCTATGGGATTTGAATAGATTTAGCAACCACAGAAAAGGTGTGCTCGTACTAATATCCTGGTTGTTCGATTAATAATTGTTCTATAGAAACAAAAATAACAGATCATACATTCCAGAGAAAAATTTATTCAAGTTTCATCTTCTATCAAAATTTATTGTGTTGAATAGATACTCATTTATGGTCAAACTATTGCCAATGTAGATTGAATTCTATTGATATTGGTTAAGGGAGACATCTTGTGTTAAAAGAGTGAACCACTTGAAAGGTAAAGTACAGATGTGTTATAGACGTCATAATCTGACCAGATAAGGATGTATCACATACATAAAGTATACATAATATTGATGTCAAATCTGTCACATCATTTTAGCATGCACATTAAGTCATGAATTTTACTTCAATGTATTACGTGTATAATTTCTCCAAAAAAGATGTAATATTCTGATCAAGATTTAACCACTCATTATGTCAAATAGTGACCACATTCAAACGTATGGATGATATCAAATGACTAATGTCTCTTTCACATGGCCATTTAAATATAAATAATACGTAAGTTTCCTGTCAAACTACTATGTAAATTGATTCACTCCCTCAAGATGTCATTATGGGGTCATGTTTACGTATCAACGTGAATATGACCAGTAAAAGACGTACTTTTTACATAAGGTGCTAGCTGGGACTGCACCATGTAGTGTCTTCTTACAATCGCACTCACCACAAGACGTTGAAAATGGCGCCGGCTCAAGTCAGCTCGGAAAACAGCGAAACAGTTTTCTACCGACAAGATCTCCCAACTAACAAACAAATCGACGAAATATGGAAAAAGAAGAAAAAAACAAAGACGTCCGCCGTCGACGTCATCGCTCTGGGTGACAGAGTGAGGATGTTGAGAACTAAAGGCGCCTTCGACAAAGGGTACGAGGGAAACTGGCGCGAGGAAGTGGTCGACGTTGCTAAGACGTTGGGAAGCAGAGGGTTCGAGCTGAAAGACGACAAGGGCGAGGAGATAAAAGGCGTCTTCTACCCGGAAGAGGTTCAGAAGGTGTACAAGAGTCGTTACGACAACAACTACCTGATAGACGAGGTGTTGCGCCGTAAGACCGTCGACGGTAAAGAGTTAGCTTTCGTACGTTGGTTAGGTTACGACGACAAGTTCAACGAGTGGATCCCCGTCAAAAAAATAACGTAGAAAAAAAAAAAAAAAAAATGAACATCACCCTACCTAGCAACAGCTCTATGGAGTATTATCCTGACAACAGCTTGACGTCTTTCCGAACTCACTTCGACTCGCCGCTCCTTCTGCCCGAAGCGTACGAAGCGGCTCTGACTGAGATCATCCTCCCTACAGAATGGACTAACGTGCACGACAACGACTTGATCATCGTTGTTCCTCTGTGCACCAAGGGTTCGCTAGAGGAGGCGATCAACGTTTTAAAAGAGACTGTATTCGCCGAAGGAAGAAAACCGCAGGTAGACTGGAAGAGAATGAAAAACGCGAACGGTCTGAGCAAGCTAACGTTCAGCTCAAAATACCCGCTGAGCTGGAAGGAAGCGAGCTATGTAACGGTGGAAGAGATATCAGACACGTCGGAAGAGCAGCGATTGAAACCGGAAACAAAAAGGTTCAAGAGAGAGGTCGACTTGAGACAGACGAATACCGTATACAAGCAGTTCTTGTCCCCGGCGGTGAAGAAGAAGGCGATCAGCGATCAAGCAAGACAGATGATCGAAAAGATGGAGAAAGACATGGGAGTGCGCAGTTTCATGCCAAACATATTCCAGATACCTCCTATTTTCACCGGAAGCAACCACACCCTTCTCGAGCGCTTGAGTGAGACGTTGCGAGATGACAGACTAGAGGGCGCCAGCTTCTTGCTCAAACCGATGCGGATCTTATCGTACGACGCCAAGACGAAACGCGTCACCATCAAACCGCCGAGACACTGTGCTGTCCTGCTGACTCCGCATCTCGCATGCGTTCTAGGCTTCGGAGAGAAGACGTGTTTCGCGTCGCCGACTACCGGCGCCTACTCGATGGATGTTTACGGGGACGTGCACTCTGTGTACATATACACCGACATGATCCAGGAGAGACGTGTGGGCGACATGCAAGTGCCGCTGTTGCGCTGCGTCGCGGTGGACAGAGGCGGAAAGCGTCGAGGTGGCGTGCAAGCTATCAGTTTTCCCCATTTGGATTATTTCCCCTTGAAATCCAAGAGGTTTACCGAGGTCGGCATCTATTTAAGAGACCGATCCGGTCATTCCATCCCATTCGGTAGAGGGGAGGTGACCGTGACACTTCATCTGAGACCTATTGAGCGCTGAAAGAGAAAAAAATGATGCGTCAACGCGTTCCGTACTTTCCACCCAGGCGCACCGTCGGCAGAGGGTACAGCGATTACTACAACGCGCAGCTGGGCAACGGCATCAACGTGTACAGCGGGCGCTCTTTCCAGAGCGGGCACGGTTTGGGCGACGCTCTGTTAGGTCTGATGCGCTCGGCTACCCCGCTATTGAAGTCGGTGGGAAAAACGCTGCTCCGCGCCGGTGTGGGCGTAGCTAAAGATGTGCTGGCGGGTCGGGCTTTAAAGAGCAGCGTGAAAGACCGAGGCGCAGGCGCTCGGAAGAGACTAGCGAGTACGGCGTTCTCGGGAGGAAAGACGACTGTCGCGTCTAAGAAAGGGTCGAAACGTCGCCGGCATTCTCCTCAGACGGGCGGTGGCTCTTGCAAGAGACGTAGAGGGGATGTATTCGACCGGTAAGCGCCTAGGCGTTCAGGTATAAATAAAAAGACTGGAGGCGGCCGGCGTCAGTCTGTCGTCCGCGTGAAGAGAGAACACAATGGCTTACGTACACGAGAGCAGTAACGAGTGCGCGCTCTCTGAGCTCGACCTGCACACCGTAGCGCCGACTCAGACTACTATCTTAAAGTCGTCTTTCCTGGAGATAGAAACAAAAAACTCTTTAGAGGATGGAGGTAACATAAATTTCACCATCAACAAGTCGCAACAGTACACAGACCTGAACGAGAATTACCTTCATCTGGAATGTCAAGTGCTGAAAGCAAACGGAGCGGCGCTCGAGGACACCGACGCGGTAGCTCCGGTGAACAACTTGGCTCACTCGCTCTTCAAAGACGTCCAAATCTCCATCGGCGGTTTCAAAGTGTCTGGCAACACCGAGACCTACCCTTACCGAGCTTACTTGGAAGGGTTACTCAACTACAACAAAGACGTGAAGGACGGCGTCATGAGCGCCCAGGGGTGGCATGAAGATACGCCTGGTCACTTTGACGCGTTGACTAACGCGAATGCGGGGTACAAAGCGCGCAGGAAGCTAATCTCCAACAAGCGCTTTTCGCTGATGGCGCGACTGCACTTTGACCTGGCTCATCAACCGAAGCTCATCGTTGGAGAGACAGAAATCAATCTCACTCTGAAACAGGCAGCGCCCTCTTTCTATCTGATGTGCGCCGCTGACGGAGGCTACAGCTTGAAGATCTACAAAGCAAAGCTCTACGTGCGACGCGTGTTGGTGGCGGACGCTGTAGCGGAAACGCACGAGAGAGCGGTGATAGAACACGGTCCCTTCGACTACCCGGTGAACAGAGTGGAGGTGACGACGTACGCCATCCCTCAAGGTAACAGAGATCACAGCTACACGCACTCCAACACAGGCCAGCTTCCCAAGTCGATGATGATTTGCTTCCTAGACCACGACGCCTTCAACGGTAGCTACACCAAGAACCCGTTCGAGATGAAGCATTACGACATCAGCTCGCTTCAAGTGATAGTGAACGATCAGAAAGTGCCGAACGACGCCTACGTGCCCGACTTTAAGACCAAAGCGGCCGTGAGAGAGTTCTTGGCGCTACACACGGAAACGGGGATGTACGAGGGCGCGCGCTCCTGCGGTATTTCATACGATCAATTCCTGAACGGTTACACGGTGTTCCCCCTCGATTTAACCCCAGACAGATCGCACGACGGGTGTCGCGTGAACCTTATAAGAGCGGGTCAGCTGAGGGTGGAAGTCAGTTTCTGCTCGGCGCTACAAGCGACAACAACGGTGCTACTCTACTTGGTGTACGACAACGTCGTCGAGCTGACCCGAGATCGACACCCCATCACCGACTACCACATGAACTGAAGACAAGACAGCGGTACTTAGCGTATCGTATGAACACGCTTGAAATAAGCAGAGTGTTGAAGGAAAACGTTCACACAAAACATCGTTTCCTGGGTGTTTTCTCTTGTGACACTATTCCGAAGCACCCTATCAAAGACACTTGTTTCGTGAGCAACACAGATCCGCAACATTTACCAGGTCAGCATTGGGTGGCGTTTTACGTGTCGAGCACGGGTGAAGTGTACTACTTTGATTCCTTCGGCTTACCGCCGCTGAGTGCGGAGTTCTTGTCTTTCGTGGAACGCTCTGCTCCGTTCAAGTGGCAAAGAAACCGCGTTCAACTACAAGACACTTCTGCTGACACCTGTGGACCTCATTGCGTTCATTTCCTAATTGAAGCATGTCGAACAAGAAACCCCAAGAAGTGCGTCATGCGCATGAGCAAAATCCCAAAGCTGAGCGACCGGACAGTGAGTCAGAAGCTATCGATGTGGTGGTGCGAGTGACGGCGGCGTGAGACTTTGCGACCTATTGGGTTGTTGCAAATCGAAGAAGCGAGCTAAAAAAGCATAAACTTGTGTGTTTTTTTGATTGAAATGAAAATAAAGAATAAAATGAAAAAAAAAGAAATTATCTTGTTGTGTTTTTATTTCTATATATAAGTTACATAACTTTTTTGTTTGTTTGTTTACAAACAGTCACGTGTCAGGTGGTGTTGTTTACAAACAAGAGAGCCACGTGGTGTTGTTTACAAACAAACCCTAAGTAGGTCACGTTACCCTAGTTACCAGAATGCCAGCTTCTGATTGGCTGAGCCTAAGTAGGTCACGTGACGTAAGTAGGTCACGTTACCATGGTTACCAGAATGCCGGCCTCTGATTGGCTGAGAGCTTCTAAGTAGGTCAGTAGGTCACCCAGAATGCTGGCTTCTGATTGGCTGAGAGCCCTAAGTAGGTCACGTTACCATGGCAACGGGTCACGTGACCAAATGGCGGCCTCTGATTGGCTGCATGTCGATTGAGTAATAAACAGTAGTTAACTATAGTCCCGTTCCGATACATACTATACTACTGGCATCATTAGCTTTAATCTTATATCAAATATGTGAAGCTCTTTTGATGCTGATTGTGACTAGATCCACTTCCATATGGCTTGAGATAGGTGGATGGTATTTCAGGCTATAGATCTGGATAAATATTACAAAAAGTTCCAAAAAATCATGTGTTCAATTTGGCGATATGGGCAATAAAGACAACTTTCTGTTTATTTTGAAGTCACTCCATTTAAGATGTGAAGAGGACACCTTGGGGATTAATTATCTGTAAAAAAATGTTCAATTCCGATAAAAGAAAGTTGTATACCACTTTTTGAAGTCAGAACTTCAAATGAAATAAATGTTTTTGTAATGCATAAATTAAGACTTCCACATTATTTGATTATAATGGCAAAGACCTATAATTATTAGAGGACCCCCCTCCCTCCGGTCTGAAGGTAAGATGAAAAGAATTGTTTTGGGAATTAATCCTATTTTGCAGAAAATGGCACATGATTCAAATTATTGCACATAAGGATCTAAGTAGTATGACTAATTCACTTCATCTATTTATGCCTATGTGGTCATAATGTGCTAAAATACATAAATTAATGGAAAATTGAGGAAAATCACAAAAAAAGGTAAATTAATCACAATTTGGACTGAGATGTTTTTGAGGTCAAGTGTGTGAAAATTCGATTGATTTCTACAGTTCCATATATCTCAAATGATATCTTGTCAGTTGTCTTAAGTTGCTTAGAAGTGGTGTGTGCGTTCTGTTGCTTATCACCTTTAAAAGACTGAATAAGGCCAAAGTCCCCTATTTGTCTTCCTGACCTCTAATGGATTTTTTTTTTGCCAGATAATTCATGTTTTTGAGATTTAACAAATATTCGGTTTTAGGCAACCCCAAATTTAAAAAAAAGGGCCCGACCCTATAGTAAGGGGGGCAACGAAGCCAAATATCAATATTTAAATTTAGGTTGGACTGGAATGCTATAGTTAGTTTGAAGGTTGATTTAGACTAATTTGGGTATGCTTATTTCGAATCTGGTGTGTGTAGAGTGCTGCAGGTGTCGGAACAAGGTCAAAAACGAGGTCAAAGGTCAAGGTCACCCTCAAATAGGTCAAATTATAAGAATTCACTTAAAGGGGCAGTACTCGGTTAATATAAATAGCGCAGGTCTGATATTTGGTGGGATGATAGAACTATATGAGATCAACATCCTAAAAAAAAGTAACATGACCTTGGCCAAGGTCAAGGTCATATTTTCCAAGGTCAAACTTTGAAAAATTGGCAAAAAGGACATATATACCATCTTTCAATACTTTGTACTTGGGGGAATAGCATCTCAGATATGATTTTTCATGTTTACATGATACTGACATAGCTCAGGGTAAGAACTGACTTGAAATTTGTGAGAAATATGTAATATTGCCATGGCAACTGCCAGCAAGGCACCAAGGTCAAATAAAATGATTGCACCAGATCAAGTCAGAAAATCTACTAATAGGGGCAGTACTCGGTTAATATAAATAGCACAGGTCTGATATTTGGTGGGATGATAGAACTATATGAGATCAACATCCTAAAAAAGGTAACATGACCTTGGCCAAGGTCAAGGTCATATTTCTCAAGGTCAAACTTTGAAAAATTGGAAAAAATGACATATATACCATCTTTCAATACGTTGTACTTGGGGGAATAGCATCTCAGATATGATTTTTCATGTTTACATGATGCTGACATAGCTCAGGGTAAGAACTGACTTGAAATTTGTGAGAAATATGTAATATTGCCATGGCAACTGCCAGCAAGGCACCAAGGTCAAATAAAATGATTGCACCAGATCAAGTCAGAGAATCTACTAATAGGGGTAGTATTCGGTCAATATAAGTAGCACAGGTCTGATATTTGGTGGGATGATAGAACTATATGAGATCAACATCCTAAAAAAAAGTAACATGACCTTGGCCAAGGTCAAGGTCATATTTTCCAAGGTCAAACTTTGAAAAATTGGCAAAAAGGACATATATACCATCTTTCAATACTTTGTACTTGGGGGAATAGCATCTCAGATATGATTTTTCATGTTTACATGATGCTGACATAGCTCAGGGTAAGAACTGACTTGAAATTTGTGAGAAATATGTAATATTGCCATGGCAACTCCCAGCAAGGCACCAAGGTCAAAGCCCAGCTAGCAAAACTCGTAGTCAATCACGTCATCTCTACATCTTTTCTCAACAGATATTTACTACATTTGGTTACGTCGTAATCTTGGCCTCATGACGTCCTATATGCAAATGGTTTAGACATCATTCTTCAGACATCTTTTTGATGTAACATAATAATATTAATATGACCAGATTTGAAAGACATCAGGAAGATGCGATATAAAGATGTAAGTAAGTGGACTAATTGTAACATTGTGTGAGGTGGGTATATTCCAAAATCATTTTAATTGTGGTATAAATTTATTTCATAAATAAGATGTCAGATGCAAACACATTTTAGACATCATGAAAAGACATGTATCTAACGTCTACACCTAGAGTAAGACTTCTCCATCAGAAGTAGGTAACATCGAAGGCAATTGATTTAATCAGTGTATTTTGCCTGTAGAAATCACCAATATTCTTAGCACTTAGCACATTGATCCTAGCATAGTGGCCAAGATGCGATGTCAGCTCATGGTCAGTCTATGGCATTTGAATAGATTTAGCGACCACAGAAAAGGTGTGCTCGTGTTAATTTCCTGGTTCTCCTATTAATAATTATTCTATAGAAACAAAAATGACAGATCATACATGCCAGGCAAAAAGTTGTTCAAGTTTCATCTTCTATGTAAATTCATTGTGTTAAATAGATACTAATTTATGGTCAAACTACTGCAAATGTAGATTGTATTCTATTGATATTGGCAGAGGGAGACATCTTGTGTCCAAAGTGTGAACTATTCGAGAGCTGAAGAACAGATGTCTAATAGACGTCATAATCTGACAAGATAAAGATGTACTACATATGTAAAGTATGCGTACTGTTGATGTCAAATCTATTATGTCATTTTAACATGCGCCTTAAGACACGAATTTGACATTAATGTTTAATGTGTATAATTTCTCGAAAAAAAGATGTGATATTCTGATCTAGAATTAATCACTTGTTACATCAATTAATGACCACATAGATATGTATGGATGATATCAATTGGTTATGTCTCTTTCTAATTGCAATTTAGATGTAAACAATACATCAGTTTCCTGTCAAACTGCTATGTAAACGGATTTACTCCCTTGAGACGTCATAATCAGGTCACCTTGACGTATCAACGTGAATATGACCAGTAACAGACGTGCTTTTTACATAAGGTGCTAGCTGGGAGGCGTCATCACGTAACCTGGATGGCGGGAACCAGAAGCCTGGGTGTGCGGGCTGGGAGGGAGTGGGGGGTGAGCGGTAGGGGGGGGGGGGGGGATTTGGATATAAGAATTAGGGGAGGGTCCAGTGAGAGACTGTAAGTATTGAATATGACTATATCATAATTGAACTAGATAAAACAATTAATTCTATTATGATCATATATATGCAACCACTAAATTGTGTCATGGGTCATAATCTACCATGCTGCATCAAAACCGACATGGACTGACCCGGTGCATCATGACCACTATAATGAGATGGGTCAGAATGCGCCATACTGGGTTAGGGCTGACTGGGGGTGACTCATACTGACCCGATGCATTATGACCACTATTGTCAGATGGGTCAGAATGTGTTATGCTGGGTCAGGGTGACAGGGGATGACCTTTTTTTTTTTGATGAAACGTCATCAGCTTTTATTACTGATGCTTTTCCTTTCGTCATTGTCACAGGCAACAGATGGTCGTAACGCAGTGGAGTTATTCACAATACAACACTAGTTCTTGAACAATGTTATCATACTGTTTTTGGGAGCGTGTGTACGCGCTCTTAGGAAGCTTGTTGCTTAATTATATTGTCTGTATTACGTCGGTGTTATGTACATTTTCGTGCCAGTTATAGACAGCTAATAAAGGTTGGTTACTGTCTGTGACTGGAATTTTTAGGGCTAATTGTCTCTATGTGTAATTTATTTTGGTCATCCTTGTAAAGGGCAATTATTGTATTCACTGCGATCCTTCCGTCTTTCTGCCAGAGTTTTTGCTGCAACTTTTTAGGCAGACTGGCGTTACAAAGATAATTGCAGTAACGAACTATATACAGATTAATAATGTACAATTCATGATTTTTACAGATGGATGAGAAAAAAGGTAAAAACGCCCCCCTGTTATTCTAATTAACTTTTTTCCCTTTTTCAAGGTACATCACGGTCATCTCGGAGTCCTACAATGCAGCATTTTGCTGTTCTTTCTAGCTTGCTAAGCCTACTATAATCTCGTCCTCCACTTTAATCTCATGACATGGTCTCTACCTTGGTCCTCTGGGAGCGCTCCCTGAGGTAGTCATGCAGCCAGAGTAGGAGGGTCCTGTTTATCCCAGCGTCCTGTAGCATCTTCAGCAGCAGGTCATGGCTCACACAGTCGAACGCTTTCCTTACATCTATGAAGACGGCCGCTGTATATTGATGATTGTCTCTGGCAGAGAACAGATCATTTGTAAAGTCATAGATCGCTTCTGCGGTACTGTATCCTTTTCTGAAGCCATATTGAGCTTTGGAGAGGATTCCTCTGTCGTCCAGGAACTTCAGCAGATGGATCTGAACTACTTTCTCCATCATCTTGCTGGGGGAAGGCAGTATGGAGATTGGCCTCCAGTTGGACACATTCTTCAGGTCCCCAGACTTCGGCAGCGGCGTGATGGTGGCAGTCTTCCATTCCGTTGGTATGGAGGCAGAGTACATGGAGAATTCTAATAAATGCCTGAAATGATCCACAGCAACTAGCATAGCATCTCTCATGCATGTACCATTAACATTTTTTATGCCCGTGGGTTTGGTTATGTCGATCCCTTTTACAAACTTCAACAGCGTATCTTTCTCAAAAATTGGTAATGCATTATCAAGCTGTACATAATTGGTCTCATCTGGATCCGTATATAGTGGGACTTGTATGTTTTTTTTCTGAAAAAGGTCTCTGCCAATGTTACTGAAATATTTGTTAATAAACTCAGCGTTATCCTCGACTGCCAATCCAGTAGACTTGTCAACTAGTGCCGGGGGTGGGTGGGACTTTGGCTCTTTGAAGAAGGAGTTCATGATGGCCCAGAATTTTCGTGGGTCATCTTTATGTAGCTCAAGCTTTCCCCTGATATATGCACCTTTTGCCCGCCGTACCTGAATATTTATCTTGCACCTAAGCCTTTGAGCTGCCCTGAAGTCCTCCATTCTGTGGTTTTGTATAAACTTTCTGACAAAAGCATTCCTTTTTAGTATTATTTCCTTTGTGTTGTCATCCATCCATAGAGTCTTATAATCCCTATACTTTACTGTTCTGACCGGACAGTGAATGTCTAAAAACTTTTTTATCGTTTCAAGAATAAAATTCCACTTTTCATTTACATTTTCCGCTATATATAAAGGGTTCCAGTCTTGCTCTAGCAGGAAGCCCTCAAACGTGGTTTTGTTGTACTTCCTGTAGGTCCTGCTTGTAAAGGTGATGGAGTCTGTTGGGTTCCTGGCCTTCTTCCTGCAGGAGTAGACGGGTCTGTGGTCGCTTATCAAGATTGGTGCTATTTTGTGAAACATTATGTACTTCGAATTTGTAAAAATATTGTCAATGCATGTGCCAAATTTATGATTTTCGGGGTTCGGCCTAGTAATGCCACTAAACAGCCACTGGAGGCAGTAATCCGCACAGAAGCCCTTGAGAGCAATGGTGTCTGGGCTCTTGTTTTCCATGAAATTAACATTAAAATCGCCAATAAACCAGTTTTGACCCAGGCCAACCCACTGCGTTATGACCTGGCCTGGAGTGCCATGGCAATATAACACATTTCTCACAAATTTTTTAGGATGTTGATCTCATATAGTTCTATCATCCCACCAAATATCAGACCTGTGCTATTTATATTAACCGAGTACTGCTCCTATAAGTAGATTTTCTGAATTGACCTATTTTTGGGGTGACCTTGACCTTTGACCTCATATTTGACCTTGTTCCGACACCTGTATGACTCTACACACACCAGATTCGAATTCCTCAGCCCAAAAATAGGGGGATAAGCCCTTCAAACTAACTATAGCAGCCCAGTCCAACCTATTTCAAATCTGACACCTGGGCCCCCCTATTACTAGGATATCTCCCCTATTTTGGGATCTTAAAACAATCTAGACTTTTTCCTTATTTTTAACGTAGGCCTAGGCCTATTATTGGTCAAGTGGAACAAGTTCCAGCTCTACTCAGCCACATGAATGATAGTCTAACTTCAGGAAATATGGCCTTTAAGAGGAATAGGCCTACTAAACAATTTCTTGATATTTCTATTTAGGCCTACTAGTCGTGCATCGATATTGCAATTAACGATGTATGTCCGCAACTTTCAAGTGAGATGTTTGGAGCATGTTGCCTGAAACACAGCTTTTTTTGGAAAGTGTTGCAAAAAATGCTTAGAATATCCCCATTTATGATTTACGGTAGCACCACGAGAAGGCATACTCTTATGAGCAATATTATGATAATTGAAATTAAGATTTAACCTTTTTAAGATTGGCCCTTTTAAGATTGTGCCCAGCTAGCACCTTATGTAAAAAGTATGTCTTTTACTGGTCTTTTTTTTTTTAAAGTAATTTTTAATCAGGAGAAAACAGGTTAGGCTCCTTTTAGAATATGCGGTGCCTCTATACTCCTGGCTCCTGAGGGCTGTCATTAGAGTAAAGCAGTTACAGGCAATTGGTTAGTACCAGACAGTCACAAAACTAATATAATTCACTACAATAATAATGTAAAGGCATGTAGGGAAAAAGAAGTGGGTATGGCATGTACATACATAGTAAAACATTTCATGTATACTTGAAAATTTTAGGTCATTTTCTAAGAGAGGCAAGGAATTTTTTCCTGTTTGTTCTAAAACCATCCAGGGTAGGGAATGAGTCTATCATTCACCCCTAGGTCATTCCAATAATATGAGCATTTATATGTAACACTTCTTTTGAAGGCTTGAAGGCGTCTATCATAAGTTTTTAAAACCGGTGCATCATGTAATCTGGTTTCCCTAGCAGGTATTGCTAGGTATTCATCTTGCTTAGTCATTTTATATGCGTGGATTGCAATTTGCTTTTACCTTCTTTCTTCCAAAAAGTTTATTTTTCCATCTCTATGTATTTTCTCTATAGATGTCCTAGGAGGTGAATATAGTGCTTTATTTTTCATGAAATACGGCAGTGCCATTGATTTAACCAAGGAGCGCCGTATTACACGACCCCCGTGCAATAACCTATGGCCGTATTACACTGCCCTGTGACGTCATCAAAACGGTGGATTGTTTATATTTGAACGGCATAGAAAAAGGCTACTTTAAGGCTACATAATAGTTATTATGAAGTTACTCTCAAGTAAAGATATATATGTATATGTATGTCTCTGAAAATAAGTCAGTTACATGTTACTCAATGTTCAATGTAATAGTTCATGTTCAAATGCACTAGTCAATGTTCAAACATAATAGACAATGTTCTTTTGTCACTTTAGAATATTTCTGACTTATTAATGTATCTGAAAGGGAATAGTTATTAAACTTCTTCAATCAGTCTCTTCGTCGCGACTCTAGGTCTCGACGACTTCCTTGGTCCCGGATCGGGCACACGGGGTGTGGCACCTCGATCAGGAGTTGGTGGAGTCAGTGGAGGGACCACTGGAGGTATATCAGTGATCTCCACTGGAGGCATATGATCACTAGGCGGTGTGACCACTCTGGTAAGTATGGTAGTCGGATCGATGTTGTCATTTTGTCCGGGCCCGAGATTTCTCGTCATTCTACGGTTACGTCTCACTAGTCCATTCGGTGTAGAGATTATATATGATCTCGGTCTGGGGGCTTTTCCTATGACCTTCCCTTCCACTTGTAGGTCGGGTAGCCATGCTCGGTCTCCTGGTGACAGTTCGTCTGCTTCTGTGACTCGGTGGCGTTGGTTGTAGTTCACTGCCATCTGCTTCCGGTATTCCTTCTCCTTCCTTCGAACCAGCGCTGCATCTGGAATGCGCGGTTTCAGTTCATCCGGGTGACACGGCACCAGTGATTTCAGTCTGCGACCAATGTTCAGCTGAGCCGGGGAGAATCCTGACAGTAGAGGGGTGTTGCGATAAGAAATAAGGGCAAGGTACTCATCGTCAGCCTTATTAAGGATCGCTTTGATGGTTTGCACCGCTCTCTCTACTTCTCCGTTAGTTTGTGCGTATCTTGGAGATGACGTGATGTGTTCGAATCTGTATTCTGCTGCAAAGTTTTTGAACTCCGCTGATGCAAATTGAGGACCGTTGTCGCTGAATAGTATGTCGGGTATACCTTGATGGAAGAATGCTCTTTTCATCTTCTTTACTGTCTCAGTGGTATCAACGTTCTTGCCAACTTGGCACACTTCCACGTCTCTAGAATAGTAGTCTATGATGAGGAGGTACATGGACCCCTTATGGTGGAAAAAGTCTGCTGCTACTCTAGACCACGGTCGTTCTGGGAACTCCGTTCCTTTCATCGGTTCGACACGTTCACATCTGTACTTTTCACAAATGTTACAATTTTTCACTGTCTTTTCCATGTCTTTTGACATTCCTGGCCACCACACTGACGAGTTGGCATTCTCACGGGTCTTAGTGATGCCCTGATGCCCATCATGTAGATGGCGTAAGACGTCAATCCTCAGACTTGCTGGGATCACAAGCTGTTTTCCTCGAAGGAGTAGTCCATCGTGAACTGTAAAGTTGCCCTGTTCGTTCCAGAATTTAACCAAAGGTCCATAGACGTCACGTCTGTTCTCCGGCCACCCATGTTCAATATGGTGTATCACTACCTTCAGGACATCGTCTTTCTTTAGCTCTGACCGTATCTCGTCGAGTCTCTGGTCAGATGATGGTAGACAGACGAGTACTGCTTGTACGTATGCGTCAGATTCCTTACGTAGTTCTTCTTGCTTATGAAGTTCTTCGCTCTCCAGCATATTCTCACCAAGAGGCGCTCTTGACAAGGTATCTGCGGTCATTAGACTTTTACCTGGCACGTGACTGACTGTGAAGTCGAACCGCATTAATCTCAGTCGGAATCTTTGGATCCTCACTGGCAGTTCGTCGATCAGTTTGGTTGAGAACAGTGGCACAAGCGGTTTATGGTCAGTCTCCACGTGGACTCGCATACCGATAACTAAGTTACTCCAGCGTTCGAGTGCCCATGTGGTCGCTAATGCTTCCTTCTCAATTTGCGCGTATCGGCATTCAGTCTTTGTCATTGACCTGCTGGCGTATGCAACGGCTTTCAGTCTTCCATCTTTTTGACGTTGTCTCAGAACTGCCCCAAGACCGTAGCTACTTGCGTCTGCTGACACGATCGTTTCACGTTCGGGGTCATACAAAGCGAGAGCTTCGTCTGAAGCTAGTTCCTGTTTCAGTTTCTCAAACGCTTTCTTTTGTGGAAGATCCCAAGTCCATGCAGAATCTTTCTTAACCCTTTCGTGCCCAGAACTATTGTTGAACGTCAGTTTCTTTACATCATTATTGGTAGATTGAATAACCAATGAATATTTTGTTCTGACATAAGCTTTATATTATATTTTTTGAAAGCTATTGAAATGCCCCTTTCAATACTATTTAAAACAATATTCTATCTTGGGTTGCCATGACAACCAGAAACATTCTTTTCACTGATATCAAGCAATATTGCCATCTAAAGGCCAGATTTAGCTCTTTTAGATGGTAATACCCTACATTGGCTTAGAAAACGTTCTTTTGGGGTTCCAAATAAAGGCATAACTATTAGAAATAGAAGGATATCAACATTGTTCTTGGAATCCTTGGAAAAAAACATTAAAAGAGGTTTTTAATCATTTTTAATCATTTTTTAATCAATATTTTCACTATTTATCAATATTTCTGTAATTAATCTGCCTTACTATTGCTAGAGCGCGCACTTTTAGTGCTTTTAAGCCTATTTTTAACTCATAATATCTTCCAGTCCAGCATCCCATCAAGACACACACATATATATATGCTACCATAAGATACTTGGTGTCGTTAGAAAGCATATGTAATTGTGCTTAATTCAGTCCTAAAATGATCCCAATCTGACCCCTAGGGCACCCAGGGTACTCTCCTGAACATATATAGGTGTAAAAGCGCGCACTTTTGGAGTTCTGGACACGAAAGGGTTAAGGAGATCTCTGACTGGTTTGGTGATTTCGGCAAGGTTCGGCAGGAATTTCATCTGTTGATTCACCATGCCGAGGAATCGTCGGACATCTGGGACGTCTTTGGGGTCTGGCATCTCTATGATGGCTTTGACCTTTGCTGGATCCTTCCTGATGCCATCGGCATCTATCACCTGGCCAAGGTAGCTAAGCTTGGTTGTGGAGAACTCACACTTGTCTTGGTTTAGAGTGATGCCGCTCTCTTGGAGGCGGTTCAGCACTTTCGCCAAGCGTTCATCGTGCTCTTGTTTGTCCTTTCCAATCACAAGAATGTCATCCATATGACACAACACTCCTTGTAGTCCAGTCAGTTCTTTGTCCATTCTCTTTTGGAAGTGTTCAGGAGCAGATGATATACCATAGGGAAGTCTCCTGAACATGTACCTTCCGAACGGTGTGATGAATGTCGTCAGCTTTGCACTCTCTTGAGTCAACATTACCTGGTGGAAGCCAGAATTTGCATCTAGCTTGGAGAATACAGCTCCGCTTGAAATACAGGCCAGGGTCTCCTCTACCTTTTTCATCTGGTAGAGTTCACGTCGGACGCCCTGGTTGAGTGTTGTCAAGTCCACACACAGCCGTAGATTTCCGTTTGGTTTATGTACAACCACCATGGGTGCACACCAGTCTGTTGGTTCGTCTACGGGCTCGATAACTCCTGACTTTACTAATGCTGCGATTTCCTGCTCTACCTTTTTCATCAGAGGCTTTGGCACACTACGTGGAGTATAGAGGCAGAATGGTTTAGCATCGTCTTTGAGTCTTATAGCATATTCACCTTTCAGCTTACCGAGTCCTGTAAAGAGCTTTGGGTAAGCTTTGACCACTTCGTCCTTCGTGTCCAACTTTGGGATTTCACTGTTCACGGCTTTGACCCTATAGGCACCAGGGATGTTAGGTATCAGTCCTAGTTTCTCGATTGTAGGTTGTCCAAGGAGAAGCGATTTCACGCCTCGCACTACGTCTTCGTGGACGGTAGTGTCTCCGCGACTCAACTGCATACGAGCACATCCTAGCGTCTGTAATGGATGCTCGCCTGTAGCATACAGCGTCTTTCTTGTTGGTTGGATCTCTCCATAGGACTTCTTGTAGTATGTATCGGGCATCACCGATATCTCTGCTCCAGAGTCTATGTACCACGATAGAGTATCAGAGCCAGTTCTGAGTTTTATGTACCAGCCTTAGCTTGAACTCGATTTGTCGTCTGGGACGGATTTTGATGAAGCCGCATTTACTTCGCTCGTTACGCTGCCGATAAATACGTGCGACACTCCGTCATCGGTTATATCGACTCCCGACTCTTCCTCTGCGACTTGAGAAATCCGCGCTCTTGAAGTACGGCAAACTCGGGAAAAATGTCCTTTTATTTTACACTTCTCACAGGAGTGATTCACTGCGGGACAATTTTTCTTCCCTTTGAGGTGTTCGGTACCACAGAATCCGCACTTGATTTTATCACCAGTATTTCTCTTTTTCTCAGTTCTGCTCGGGTCCGGCTTCTTCTTGGCCTTGCTGTGGACTACGTCGATATTGGCACTCTTTGACTCTTGGAGCTCATAGCGCGTAGTCTCCTTTTGGTAGAATATCTCTACTGTTCTCTCCAGCGTAAGCCCTGCACCGGCATCATAGAGCTTCGACTTTGCCGACTGGTCGGTACATGAAAATGTCAGTTTATCGCGCACAGCCTGGTCCATGTAGGTCTGTGGGAATTTGCATTCACCTGCACTCTTCTTGGCTGTTAGCACCCATGACTCCAGAGTTTGAGATGGTCCCCTTTTGAGGGTGAACCAAAACTTTTCCCTTAGTAGCAGTTGGGGGTCCCTTTTTCCAAAATATTCTGTGTATTTTTGTAGCACAGTATTATAGTTATTTGGGTCCTCAGCTGGTATGGGAGCTTGTCCCTGGACTGCATTTGGTTGTTGTGGGAGGAATACAAAACTGTCATAAATGTCTATCCCATCATCCCCAATATGATTCAGTAGGAGTCCCACCTTTTTTTCATTTGGCTCTGTGCTGGAGCCTGTGGCCTTGAGATATATCTCAAACCTTCTCTTCCACAGAGACCATGAATGTGATGGGTTACCCCTCTCAATTCTGAGGGTGTCTGGTGGTTTTACACTGTTGGCAGCCATTTCAAAATTGTCACTGCTTTTAATGTAGGTCTACTGACAGTCAATATTACACACAATTAACAGCTTGGGGTCTTGGTAAATGCTTCTGGAGGTTTTTTTTAGGAAAGTTCTCTACTCACAGATTCTTGAGTTCATCACTTTTCAACACCAACTTGAGTGTCTCACTTCAATTTGGCACTTTTCTTGTTGTGGGCATGGAAGATGACCTATTCTGACACCATGTGGCATCCTGCTTTGCTGGATGTCTTAATACTTTGTATTATTATAAGTGATAACAACTCTGAATCTTGATCTCAGGATGTATTGACCGACCTCCGGTGTATTGCATAACACGCACGATGCACAGACAATTCCCAGACGCTTAGTACGCCTGTAACTCGCTAGATGGCGCAGCAGTAGCTGGCTGCGTCCGTGAGTCTTTTCCCGCGCTCTGCAGTAGCAGGAGCTGCGTCATACGACACTCTCCACCCGCCTTTAGGCCCTAATAATTTAATTTGAATCGAAAAAATATAAAAAATAAACACAAAGGTACACTCGATTTTGGTATGTTGAAGGGTTATTTCACTTGTTGAATGTCAGGCCGCATTTCACTCGGCCTACGGCCTCGTGAAATACGGCCTGACATTCAACTCGTGAAATAACCCTGCTACAGACCAAAAACTCGTGCACCTTTGTCTATATCTTAAGACCTCTGTTTTGTAACCTTTGTAGTTTGGTTAGTAGGGTTTTGTTAGTGTCATGAACAAGGATACCTTCATACTCCATATAGTGTAGCATTTTGGTCTTATATACACGTAGTGCTTGGGCATAGGACATGGATCTGCGCAGTCTCCCAAATATATATAATTCAGCGGCTGATTTACTTCTCATTTGATTAATTTGCTGATCAAATTTTAAGGATTGATCCAGTTGTACGCCTAAGTAGTTGTAATTTTCTACAAATTCTAATTCATTGTTATTTAATTTTAAGGCAGGTATTCTAAAGTTTTGTATTTGTCCAGGAGTTCCAAATTTCATAGCTTGTGATTTTTTTGAATTAATAGTTAGAGTGACATGGTCCGATTTTTTTCCATATTTTAAATCCTACTGAAATGTGTTCCAAATGTTAGGACAATATCATATTTGGATGATAGGGCAAAACAAACTGTCCTGTATGGGCAGTAAGAGCCCAAATAGGGGGTCCTTTGTGCCCCATATAACGTCTTTTACAGTGTATTCTCAATGATGGTATTTATAGCGTGCACTCCAAAAGTAGTAAATTTAGCCAAAATCTGATAATTAGTCAAATTTCAAGCTAAAGTCTAGGGAATAAAATTTAAAAAAGTATTTAGCACATGGAATATGGCCATAGGGAACATTCTACTTCAACTTGAACAAATTTTATTTTTGAGTCCTAATGAGCGGACCATGTCACTTTAATCTAATTGAATTACACCAGTGAGAAAATTGATCCAAATCATCTTGGAGTTTCCTATAGGCTGATACTGGGTCATCCTCTGTTGCATATAATACAGTATCATCTGCATATGAACTTATTTTAGTGAATTCACAAAGACTATCAATGTCATTCACATAAATAAGAAATAAAAGCGGTCCTAAAATGGATAATTAGGGGACTCCACATGTTAGGAAGCCTTCACCAGAGGTGATGCCATTAGCTATTGTTTTTTGGGATCGATTAAGTAGATAATTTTTGATCCAGCCTAAAATATCATTTTTAATACCTAACTCTTCACATTTTGACAGCAATATTGCATGATTTACCATGTCAAATGCTTTGGACATGTTGATAAATGAAGCAAGAGTGCTTTCATTATCATCCATGTTATGGAAGAGATCATCAGTAAAATCAGCTACTGTAGAAATAGTAGAGTGCCCTTTCCTGAAACCACCTTGTTTGTCATTTAGTAAAATGGTTTTCCTCTTAATATGAAGAAATATGTGTATGTATTATGCGTTCAAGGACTTTGCCAGGTAGTGGGATTTGAGATATTGGTCTATAATTAGTAACATTAGCTTTATCTCCAGGTTTGGTAGAGGGGTAACTAGGGCTTGCTTCCATTTAGTAGGGAATTTTGACTGTGTGAGCGAAAGATTGAAAAGAAAAGCAAATTTATCAGGTATTGCTAACATTGCATCTTTGATTACTGTAGAGTTTATAATTATATGGAATTGCTGAAGCTTTTCTTACATTTATCAGCCTGGCTGTGTTGAATACCACTTCTGGGCTAATAATAAGATCCTGAATGACCAAGTTTGTGGTGGTACCAGAGTAGGTCCAAGGGGTACTAAAATTAGAGGCAAATTTGGGTCCTATACTAATAAAATAATTATTAATATGCTCTGCGGTCTCATCATGAGCAATAGGCATGCCAGAGTCAGCATCTACTAGACAGATAGTGTTATTTTTATTCTTATTGGGTAATAACTCTTTTTCACGTTGATACATAAAAACGACCCCATAATTACATCTTGAGGGAGTAAGTCAATTTACATAGTCGTTTGACCGGAAACTTATGTATCATTTACATCTAAATGGCAATGGGAAAGAGACGTTAGTCATTTTAAATAATCTGTACGTTTGAATTTAGTCACTATTTGATGTAATGAGTGGTTAAATCTTGATCAGAATGTTACATCTTTTTTTGGAGAAATTATACACGTAATACATTGACCTCAAATTCATGTCTTAAGGTGCATGCTAAAATGATGTGATAGATTTGACATCAATACTACGTAAACTTTATAATGTGGTACATCCTTATCTGGTCAGATTATGACTTCTATAACACATCTGTACTTTACCTTTCAAGTGGTTCACTCTTTTAACACAAGATGTCTCCCTTAACCAATATCGATAGAATCCAATCTACATTGACAATACTTTGACCATAAATGAGTATTTATTCAACACAATGAATTTCCAAAGAAGATGAAATTTGACCAACTTTTGTCTGCAATGTATGATATGTCATTTTTGTTCCTGTAGAATGATTGTTTAAGGGAGAACCAGGAGATTAGTCTGAGCACACCTTTTCTGTGGTTGCTACAACTATTCAAATCAAAATACTGACCATGAGCTGGCATCACATCTTTGCCAATTTGCTAAGATCAATGTGCTAAGTCTCTGTAGGACTATTGGTGATGTCTACAGGCAAGAAACCCTTACTTATGTTGATTGCCTGGATGTTACTTGCTTCTGATGGAGTACCACACACAGAGAAAATAGGTGCAAATAATGTTTTAGTTTTACATGTTTTAACATAATTATGCTGTGTGTGTATATGATACATAGGGATTTCTTTCAAAAACAAAATTATGCTGAGATCAGATTAATGTCACCCATGGCCATCTAAATTAGATTGTGTATATATATATCATATATATAATTGATGATGATGTCTACATCATGTAACTTATTTACGTAAGATACACATGATTTTATTATTTGGATATTACATAGTCAAAAACCCGTCTTAAAGATTTGCACATAGTAGCCTATGTAATGGGCGCCACTTTCTGATGTTACCAAATGCAGTAGGCCTAAATATCGGTTGAGAAAAGACGTAGAGCTAACGTGATTCATACGAGTTTTGCTAGCTGGGTGGTCAAAATTACCTTCAGCTACTAGTAATTGATTGGTGGTGGGAGGGGGTCGGAAAAAATTGCCATGTTGGAAAAATCCACCAACCCCCTCCCCCACACCTAGCAATAAATGATTGAAACCATTCCCTGAGATTCTACACTGTTGTTAAGAATTTTATGAAAGTGCCCCCTAGCATCTTGGTCCGTTTGCCATAGAATGCCTGTTTCACAGAAAGCTCTATTCCGTTCCGGTATTTAGTAACTTTAATAGTTCTCTCATTTGACACCAGACGGCGCCATCAGTGGCGCTTCCGCAATTTCGATCCACTTCCTGCTTGGATCTGGGTGGGTGTGGGAGCAGAAATATTGATCTTAAGCCTGCCCCACAAGCTGCCGCCAAAACTGACTTCCACTGCAGTAGCAGAGTCTAACTCTGTCTCCAGTTCAACGATAGAGCTGCCCAAGTTGAGAGGCAGGAGTCTTGCTTCTGCGGGCTGTATCTTCTGTGGTAAAACTCTTGATACCGGTGACGTCACCGTGTACAGGCGGACAAGGTTTCCTATGCCTGGACTCGGAAGCAGGATCTACTACTGTACACTAATTTACTCCTCATTTGGGCCGTCCTAAGATCTGCCGCGGGAGAGATTTCCTACCAATCTCTGCTACTCCTTCAGCGCGCTCACTTAAGGTAAGGCTTGTTTATTTCTCTCCAAGACTTCAGTAATGACTTCGATCTAAAGCATGATTGAAAGTTGTGAGATCCAATGCAATGTCAGTGAAACTCGACGGCGCGGCGGCGGAGACCCCGGCTGCCGCTGTGGTGGGAGGGACGGTGCTCGCCCATCTCCGCTCCCCGGTCACACAGAGGTGAGGTGAGTGATTAGACCTGCGAGAGCCACCTGCCGTACGCACCTGTTGAGCCGTCCACCTGTTGATGTCTGCGCGTCCCCACAGAGCTGTTAAAGCCATTAACTGAAGCAGCTCGCCCCTTGCTTTGGCCTGGCCTGGCCGGGCTTTTAATAGCCCATGCCATGAGTTGATGAATCTAGATTTGTAGGCCTACATGTAGGGGCCTACTACAATTTGTACAGTTTGGAGGGGTACAAGACTGTAGGCTACCGTATTAGAGAAGGGCAGAAAATGAAGGGAAATGTCTACACTCTGGTGAAATTCCAACAACATTATGTTATGTGCCTGGTAGTGAGACGAGGAAGGCCTCTTTATCTACCTCAGTAGGCCTAGGCCCTACCGGGTAGCAGGTCAGGGATGATCCGGGGGAGGGGTAGGCGCAAGGGGCGTGGCCTCCCTATTTTTCTGTGCGTTTTAATGTAGATGGTTCACCCCCCCCCCCCCCAATACTGTAGGTGTTAATACGCCACCCTCCCGTTCCTAACTTAGCCTACTGGACCCGCCCCATACGATACCTGGCTTGTGTCTGTGGGTGGAAGGGTAGGAAGGATGAGGGTTTCAAGATTACCGGGTATTTGAACATGAGTGCCTAAAAATCTTATGGAAATTCACGAGACGTCTTCCCCTAATCAAAAATGAAAATGATTGACTATATGCCATATTAAAATTAAATCTTTCCAATTCCACATTATCATATTGGGAATCTTTACATACCGTAACTTTACATACTTCTGTCAAATGATCAGACACTTTCAAAGAATGCTTACGGGTATTGATATTAAGTTAAGTAGAAGAGAACAGAAAGAAAAAAGTACGTGGACCCCCGCCCCTCCCCCGGGGGTGCACTCTCTCGCCACCCTTTCTCTCCAGCTCCCCATCGTGTAGGTGGAGCTAGAAAAGGCCAGTCGTGAGCGTTTGTGTCGCAAATACTAAATATTGCTATCGTTTCTGATCCCCAACCCTTGTCTGTCCTGACATTTAATCGTCCCCTACCTACTGTAAACGTATTAATTTTCGCTCAGTACATATTTTCGCGTTTTTCGCGCACATGCTTAGGTGCGCGAAATTATAATGTGCGCGAAAATTATGCCCAGAAAATTAGCTTTCCAATGATATGTAGGACTATATATTGCTACTCATATCTAGAATGCTAATGGATGACTCAATGACCTTTTGGGCTCTAATATCCTTAATAATTGTCCGATTTACAAACCGTAAAAAATGACATGTAGCTAAAGATGTGATGCTTACAGCTGCGCGAAAATTTGATTGCGCGAAAATGCCTTTATGTGCTAGGTGCGCGAAAATTTAGCTGCGCGAAAATATATACGTTTACAGTAAATATAGAGGTGTAGCAGAACGACGTTGGCAACATCATAGGAGTTGCAGTGGGAGAGGGGAGAGCTGAGGGATCTGTTATACTTTGCACAGTACCGAGAACTACCCTAAAGCCTAGTAAAGGCCTATCAAGTCTGTGCGTGGTCATTGAAATGTGGACCCTTTGAAGGGGGGGGGGGTGGACCAACAAATTTCAACCTCTCGGGGAGGGGGGGGGGGCACTGAAAACAATTTGAACCCCTCTTGTTGGGGCGACCAAAATATTTTGGCGCACTTGGGCGAAAATCCACCGACCCCCCCCCCCCCCCCAACTGTTAAAAATTGACTACTTCTAAAGCGCTGATTAAAGAAAGAAATTTATGTCTATGATTAAATATATCACCAAGATTGGTACTGCGTCCACCGTTACGGAGGCCCTAAATGCCAGCCAATTATTTTATTGCTCTAAGATTCATCCCACAAGTAGCCTTCATGTATGAATAACCAGTGAAGACACGGGGGACAAGATGTCTGCCTACATAATGTGGCCAGCTACAGCACTATAGAACAGGATAAGAAGCATTGTCTCGGCGTGTGTCTATAAATAGACTGCAGGGCCCCTGATTCATGATGGAGAACTGAGCATCATGAGGTAGATCTGTGAGTAACACATCTCCAGGCTAAATACAGGCCTCGTCAAAACATTAACGAGTGGGTATAGCATGGCTTTTTATCAGAGGGGGATCAGGAGAAATGGTGCACGTGGGTTCGATACATTTATCAATGCCAAGTGAGAAAAGTTCAGGATCCACATATAGGCCTACATGTATCACTCTATTAAATGTATGATTTAAAAAAAAGTAGGAATGCTTATCATGTGTGAGTCTATACTTGGGTTATGTCCCAAGATCACACTGAGCTTATTGCTGACAAATTGATAGCAATCTTGTCATTGATTTCAAAAGAAAGCCAGGCTATTTGATACCTGCTAGTTGTAACGTTTCATCCCATCATGGCTAGCGTCAGTTCTTCATCGCATCATGACTGGCATTGGTTCTAAGGATCACAATATGTTTTCTGCCCAATTACCGAGGGGACTGAAGGACGGAGGCTTAAAGGTGAACGGGACAAATGGATAAAAAGGTAGAGGTGGCGAAGGAGAGGGATGAAATAAATAAAAGATGGTGTGGAAGTGGCACTTGACTGTGATAACGGGCGGGGAGGAGGTGTGTGTGTGGGTGGAGGCACTTCAGAGTTAAGAATGCTGGCCGCGGCTGCACCTGGGAGACCAGGGAATGTCAGCCTCCTTCTCCGCCAGCCACCTCCTCCTGCCTACTTGTCTACTCTCACTCACTCACTCACTCACTCACTCACTCACTCACTCACTCACTCACTCACTCACTCACTCACTCACTATCACTCTTCTTCCTCCAATTTGACATAGTTAAGACGACATATACGGACAGTCCATTGAGGCCAATGCTTGTCCTGGGCCGGTCCAGGTGTAACTTATTAAAAAAAGGGGGGGAGGGGTTATTGGGCAGGTTGCCCTGCTTTCTTATGAACATTTCGTCGATAGTCGGACTCCCACGCCACCCATTCACACGCAGGCTCAGAGTGTCCCACTGGAGTGTCCACCACCAAGCCCACTGATCAATAGGTGTGTCGACTAATGTATCTGATTGTGTCCATGTCATAAGGAAACCAATATTTAACGCTGCACATTGGGAGTCCCATCTGAAGGGATTTTCAACGAAGATGTGATTCATTTATGGGCATTAATGGTGAACTGCATGTGATAACTAGCTTTTATTCAAGACTAAGGCATTTATTGAAGTCCTATAGACCTGTCGTCAGAGGCAGGACAGTGCACCAAGTCCATGGATTTTATAACAGTATTTAACGTATTCCTGACAACGCATTATGCCCTTGGTCGTCGTTATACATGCATGCAGCCCTGGCAAGTAACTCTCCAGTGCTGCATTCATGCATCATATGACCCTATGTTGTTGATACATGTACACTCCCTTGGCTTTAAGGCTCGGTATGATGCATTAAAGCACTGTGTTTCCTTCAAATGGTTAGATGTGTGTCTAGATCCGGCTGTATGCACCAGTGTGTTGTCTACGGTGTGTTTATTGTGTGTTTGTGGTCGTCACCGTCATGATCTGTACTTTAGGGCCTACTACTACTATCGACAGGTATGGACGAGGGGAGGGGGCTATTATCGCGAGCCACCACCACATATAGTCAACTCCCTCTTAAACGGCCACCCCTCCCAATTCTGCAGCCACCCCTCCATTACAGTCAATGTTTCATAGTCCTAAATAAACTAGAATATATAAAATTTGACTCCCTCTAATGTATGCCTTTCCCGGGATGCCTTTGAATAGAGGGAACAAAGTTAGTTGAGTGA
>CANHQG010000686.1:0-33000 GCA_947462335.1 Harmothoe impar
AGCGTTCTTTAGAGTGTATAAGGGGGAAGGAGGGGAAGGAGGGGAGGGGAGGGGGGGAGGGGGGCCCTTTTAACATGCATGGGGAGGGGGGCGCTTTTAGGATGCATGGGGCGAGTGGTGGGGGGGAGGGGGGGGGAGGGGGGCACTCTAGGGGGGGGGGGGGGCACTCTAAGGGGCGTGTTTGTCTCTTTTAAGAAAGAAAAAGATTTTCAATCGAGAGACACGCTTCTTCCTCTCGAGAGGAAGAAGCGTGTCTCTTCGTGTTTTTTTTTTGTTTATCACGTGCTGCGATGAGGCGATCAGCTGCGACTGGAGGAAGTGACACTTTAAGAGATCGCGCGTCTTAATTGTTATGATATATATTTTTTTTTTTTTTTTACTTACTAATAAAGAAGACGTATGAAAATAAAACACAACAATTCACATGTCCGTCGTTCTCGTTGTTTCTTGCTTGATAAAGTCAAGTAATATCGCGATGCCGAGGCCAAACTTTCCCATGTCCTCAGTCAACACTCGAAGGAGTTCAAAAGGCGTACCGCCGGCGCCGTCAGCTTCATCTTGCCACATTTTCAACACTCGGAAGGCCCACTCAGCGGGACTTCCTCCGTATTCGCATTCTTCAGCGATCTTATCTAACCTCTCAGGCGACAATTTTAAATGGTCCCCCACCTCTTTCCACCTGCTACCCAGACGTCTGCCGAGGGTGCCCAAGTGCTTATGCATCGCGCGCGAGTCGGGGTTTTCGAAATCCAACCCCTGTCTGTGGAGAAGGGCCATCCACTGAGCCAACAGTTCCATGCGTCTAATGCGGGTGAAGACGCGACCGAGCTCGCCCCATCTATGACGATGCGGGGTTTCACCCCACCACACTCGGAACATCGCCGTACACAGCTCCTCCGGTGTCTTGATGTGGTGGTGGTAGTAGCCGTTACTGGGGTCAGAGGCGATATGTTTTTTTTCCAACAGAAATGAGAGCTTTTTATACAGAGGGAGTTTAATCCCATTTCCAACAGCGCTCCAGCTGTCTAGCGCCCTGTCCGCATGACGCTTTTTCAGCCGCTCCGCTCCTTAAGAGCTTAGATGACGAGGGGGTGTGGCATCGCTATCCGTGGAGACCAGCTGAAAACGGTGTTTTTTCCTCACTCATAGCCTTAATACCTCCTACCCCCTACCCGAGGACGTCTCCCTCCCTCTGACATTCATTGTAACAAACGTCAGAGGTCAGGTGAAAATCGGATTTTTTTTCATGCACAGCCTTAGGCAGCTGTCACCCCTCCCTATTGAACTAGCCGGCCGGCCGCCCGCCTGGCCGGCCCGGTCTACTCACCACGGCAGGAGGTGGCGATTTTTGTCTTACACTTAAGTCGCTCACCACATGCACACGCCTCTACTCACAGACAGACACGTTCGTCTTAGGGGGGTCCTGCTTCACGCCACACGCCTCCTGTAGTTTTTTTTTGTATACACACTGTAAGCTCATCACTGTTACCGTTAATCCTTTATACAGCTAACGCGCGCTGAATGGCTGAACAGGGTGGTAAGCGGCTTAGCTCACCACAGTGGATCCCTCAAAAAGGGATCCAGCTGAAAACGTCATACCTTATGTCTTTGTGAATGGCCGCCGCCGGTCAGTCGACGGCAGGCAGCAACCGCTTAACCCTTTATACAGCTAATGCGCGTTGAATTGCTGAACAGGGTGGTAAGCGGCTTAGCTCATCATCACAGTCGATCTCTCAAAAGAGGGGGGGGGAAAGGGATCCAGCTGAAAACGTCATGCCTTATGTCTTTTTGTTTCTCTTTGTGAATGGCCGCCGGCTAGCCGGCGGCAGCTGAACAGGGTCGGTAAGTAGCTTAGCTCTAGAAGCGAGAAGGCGTATATAAGGGGCTTGGAAACCTCCATTCACTCACTCATTCTTTTTTGCTGCTCTCTACAGTCACCACCATGAGCAAAAGACAACAGCTAGCGGCGTTCAAGAACAAGAAGACTACGCGGAACAGCGTTCGTTTAGCGTCAGTGCCTGCTCTTGCTACTGAACATGAGACTACCGCCGCAGCCGGTTGGTCTTATCACCCTCCTGCTGTAGCGAGCGCTCGCGGCAGTAGTAGTAGTAGTAGTAGTAGCAGTAGCACTAGTAGTAGCAGTAGTAGTAGTAGTGGTAGTAGTACTAGTAGTACTACTGGTAGCAGTCGTCGTGCTAGCGACGTTGTTACACTCGCGACGGTACACGTTGCTGCTAAGCGCGCTGCCGCTGCTACCGCCGTCTCGCCTGCCGCTGCTGCTGCTGCTGCTGCTGCTGCTGCGCCTGCTACTGCTGCGCCTGCTACGGCTGCGCCTGCTGAGGCTGCTGCTGCGCCTGCTACTGTTGCGTCTGCTGCGGCTGCGCCTGCTGCGGCTGCTTCTGCTGCACCTGCTGCTACTGCTACTACTACTGACGACAACGCTCCTGGCACAGCGCAGTACTGGCAACCGGGTTTTTACCTCCCCACTACTGTTGATGACTTTGATGACCTGCCGCACGTTGCACAGCCCCTCTCCTCCACCACTACATCGACGGACGCCCTCGACGCCGCTCGCGCTGAGAGTTACAGCTATTCGGACACTCAGCCCCTGAACCGAGAAGAAGAGGAGGAGGAGGAGCAGCAACAGGGTGAGACAGAGAACGACGCTGACGACGAGGCGTACGAAGAACCCGAAGGGCAAGGGGTGAGCGGTACGTTTTTCGGCTTCCCTCTTCGACCTTTCGACCTCACTTCCTCCACTGCTAGCGCCCCCCCGTCCGGTCCGTGGCGACTGCCCTCACCGCCACCTTACGAGGGCGGCGGCGGCGCTTCATCTTCTACCGCTACACACAGCACGGACGGCGTGTGGCTGCGCTGTTCCAACAACGAGACCACCGATACCACCAGCGCTGACGCTGCTCCTGCTATCGGTTCTGCTGCTGATTCAGCTCACGCTGATGGTGTTACTCATCCTGCGGGTGTGAAACGTTCTAAGGTGAGTTCCAGAACAACAAGGCCCACTAAGAAGAGAAAAATACAAGAAAAAGAAGGAGATGGACGAGAAGAAGCAGAGAAAACACTCGGGTTAGAGTTCTGCTTAGACGGAGCTTTGACGCTGGAGATCTGGGAGGACGTGGCTAGACTGTCTAGGAGGCCGCGCTACACAAAAGACGGCCAGGTGAAAGAGGCGTCTCTGACCAGAAGCAAGCGAGTGCACTTCACGGCCGACGCGCTGCGCGAGCTCATAGCACGCATCGCCGATATCCGCGCAGTGGTGCGCATACGCGACACAGCGGCCGCGCAAGGAAAACCTAATCACACCCCCTGGTTCGCAGTGCTGGATGAGGCGGGCGAAGTGTACGCAGCTGTGAGCTACTACAGCGGTAAGAACCTCTTCCACGTGCGCAAGTACGAAGGTCCTGACAAAAAACCCACACAGCAGGGGGTGACGCTGTCCGCCAGAGCGCTCAAAGAGTTGGATGACAAAACAGAGATCATTCTGAAATATCTCGGCATAGATTCGGAATGAGAGACGCTCAACGCTCACGCGCGCACACAACAGCGTTTGACGTACGCTGTATGAGACAGACAGACAGACAGACAGACGGATACACAGACAGCAGACAGAAAGATAGTTACATAGACGACAGATTGATAGATGGCTAGATAGATAGATAGATAGTTAGACGGCTAAGTAGTTGGTAACCGAGTGAAAAAAAACATGACACAGTACGTATGCGAAAAGTGTTTCAAAATGTTTAAAAGAGCGTACAACCACGAGAGACACGTAGAAAATTGTAGAGTAGTAGCTAAGTTTTGCCCTCTATGCGGCGAAGGGGATTGCCGAAAGAGCGCTTGTCGACGCGAATCTCTGGACGGGGTGACCGTCCCTCCGCGCATATGTGCTGTACCGAACGGGGAGGAAACGTTCACGGCGAATTGGCCTGCGATACAAACGGGCGTCAGGATGCACGGGACTCGCGTGAGTGTAACAAACTTCAGGCTACCAACCGGCGAGTTGAGTGACGCTGTAGATACTATGCGTCGCATTCACTTGACACAAAGATTCAGATACAAAGTGGGTTTCTCGGTAGGCTTACTGTTACAACACAGAGAAGACAAGAGCAAACTGCGCTACTTCCACGCCTCCCAGAACAACGCAACTCTCATACAACCGCTCCCTACTGTAACTAATTCAGAAACTTTGGAAGAGCTCCTCTCAAAGATGCAAAACACCGTCGCTTGCGAGGAGGTACGGAAACTTTGCGACGCTGACACCAAGTGGCACGTTCTTTTTCCTACCAATTTGAACATCTGCGTTTACATGGGACCGGGGGAATTCCCCATAGGCGGTAGGATCACGCAGGCCGGTCGAGTTGGAAAGAGAAGCGGCGTGTTAGATTTTCCCAACAAGGACAACCTCTGCATCTTCCGCTGCATTTCCTTTCACTTATACAACACCAGCAAGCGCGCTTCAGATTTGTTACGTCAGTTCTGTCCCGCTGCCACACCTGAATCCTTTCCGGGTCTGAACATCCGCGACTTACCCGCGTTAGAGAACTTGTTTGACGTACAAATAGCGGTTTACACCGCGTCGCGTCAAGTGCCGGGGCGGAAGTTGAGAAGACGCGTTACTCTGATCAGACCGCCTTCCAGAACTGTGGCCGCCCGAGGTAAAGTCAACCTACACCTGACGGCGAAAGGCGGTTTGCACGTCTCTCTCGTCACGGACTTCAACGCGTACGCGGGCATATACGAATGTTGCAAGTGTAAGGCGGCGTTCACCACCGAGTTCTTGCTGAAGAGACACAGGAACCAGCTTTCCTCTTGCCGACAAGTCAAGTTGCGCTACGTAGGTGGCATCTACCAAAATTCGAGAACGATTTTCGAAGCGCTAGCAGACTTCTCCATTTTTCCCCCCGACGGACATTCCGGAATCTACCCTTACAAGATCGCCTTCGATTTCGAGGCTTTCTTCAGACCGTGCAAAGAACCGTCGACGGAGCACGTGTCCCTGCTGTGGGATCACGTCCCTTTGTCGGCTAGCGTCGCATCCGACTTTCCGGGGTGGGAGGGGCCCGTCTGCTTCGTCAGAGCGTCCGACGCAGATTCCGACCCCTTGTTGGACCGAGTTTTAAATCACATAAACGAGAACGCCAAAGCGATCGGGGAAGCTGTGCTAGAACTTTACCGACCGACGTTAGCGAAGTTAGATGCGGCGATAGGTGAAGCTCTCCTGCTGGAGGAGGCGACGTTCACCACCCCTTCTCCAGGCGGCTTCGCTGCGGCTCAGACCAGACACCCGTTAGTTCAACTGAAGAAGCGTCTTCTGAGATACATCCGTCAAGCTCCAGTGGTGGGCTTCAACTCGGGGCGTTACGACTTGAACCTGATCAAAATACGCCTTCACTCGTTCTTCGCCTCCGGAGACCGAAGAAACCAAGAATTCAGCGTCATAAAGAGAAGCAATCAATACTTGGCGGTTTACACACAGCACACGGTTTTCTTGGACGTAGTCAACTATTTGGCACCCGGTTACAACTACGCGACCTATTTGCGAGCTTTCACCAGGAACGAAGAGAAAGGTCACTTTCCTTACGAATGGATGACGTCTACCAGGAAACTGGCAAACAGAACGCTGCCGCCGAGATCGGCTTTCGACAGCGAGCTGACGGGCGTCAAAATGTCCGAATCCGACTACGCCGCATGTCAGAAAGTTTGGTCCGACGAGAAGATGCAAACTATGGAAGACTACTTGATCCACTACAACAACAAAGACGTGAAACCTTTCATAGAAGCTCTGAAAAATCACGCTAAATTTTTCCAAGATCGCGGCATCGACATGTTGAAAGACGGAGTTTCTCTCGCCGGTTTGACTTTACGCTTCCTCTTCCAAAACCTAGAAGACGCGTTCACAACGTTTCCCCAGTTCGACGCCGTCCTCCACGCTCTGATCAAAGAGAATCTAGTCGGCGGTCCTTCCATCATCTTCCATAGATTTCACGAGAAGGGCACCACGCGGATAAGGGAGCACAAGTACGGCGAAGAAGCGAGACCGTGCCAACACATCCTAGGACTAGACGCTAACTCACTGTACTTGCGCTGCATGAGCGAAGCGCACTGCACGGGCTATTACGCGGTGAGACGGCCCGAGACCGAGTTCAAGCCCGAAATCAGGCAAAGAAACTCTCACAGCGCTTTGGAGTGGTTACGCTTCGTAGAGCACGACCGCGACGTGAAACTGCGCCACGCTCTGAACGGCGGCGAGATGGCGGTAGGCTGTCGGAGAATTCGCGTGGACGGATTTCACGCGGCCTCTAATACGGTTTTCCAGTTTCACGGGTGTTGGTTCCACGCTCACGAGTGCATACCGTCGCACCGATATCAGTGCGCTTCACTGAGAGAGGAGAGACGCGACAGAACGACCAGAGTAAGCGCTTACTTGAAAGCGTTAGGTTACAAGCTGGTCGTCGTGTGGGAGTGCGAATGGCGAGAGATGAAGCGTCGAGATGAGCGGGTCAAGGCCTCCCAACAACGCTGGAAGGTTGACGCTTTGAAAGTGTCTCGAAACGCGATGAGCGAGAGCGACATCCTTTCCGCTGTGAAAGAGGAGAAAATGTTCGGTTTAGTTCAAGTGGACATCACTACGCCGCCTCACCTACGAGAGTACTTCGAAGAAATGACCCCCGTTTTCAAGAACGCGACCGTTTCAAAATCGGACATAGGCCCTCACATGTCAGACTTTGCGCAGGAAGAAAAGCTGTTGAACACGCCTCAGAGATGTCTGATAGGGAGTTACCACGGAAAAAATATTCTCTTGGGAACGTCGCTTCTCAAGTGGTATTTAGAGCACGGTTTGATAGTCACCAAAGTGCAGCTGGTGGTAGAATACCTACCTAAACGCTCCTTTGCCGGTTTCGCGGACGAAGTGACGGCGGCGCGAAGACGTGGCGACGTGAACGAGAACGAGAAAATTCTGTCAGACTGTTACAAGTTAATGGGAAACGCTACGTACGGTAAAACAATCTGCAACAAAGAAAAACACACGGCGGTGAGATACACTGACAGTCGGAAGTTCGAACTATTGGCCAATTCGTGGCGCTTCAAAAAGGCGTCCGAGTTGACTTCCGATCTGTTTGAAGTCGAACTACAACCGAAAACGGTCAAGAACAACCTCCCTATTCAGATAGGGTTCATGGTATACCAGTACGCGAAGTTGAAAATGTTAGAGTTCACATACGACTTCTTGGATAGATTCGTCGATCGGCGCGATTATGCCCTTTGTCAAATGGACACCGACAGTCTTTACATGGCTCTCAGCGGTGCCACGTTGGATGACCTAGTGAAACCTCGCCTGAGAGAGACGTACTTCAGAGAGAAACGAAAGTGGCTTCCGACAGCGGTGTGCGACGAGCACTTAGAGCTTTTCGTGAAGACAAAAACGGAAAGAGTGCGAGAATGGTGTGCGCCGCCCGGCGGATGTTGTGAGAGACGGTACCTTCACGATCTGAGAACTTCGGGGCTCATGAAAGCGGAGTGGGAAGGTGACGGGATCCTAAGTCTCAACCCTAAGACTTACATTTGCTACGATCGAGTCAGCGACACCGGTGAAAGAAAATCCAAAAAATGGAGTGCAAAAGGCGTACAGAAGAAACAAAACCCCCAGGAACCAGACGCCTTCTTGGATGTTCTTCGCCAACGAAAAACTCTCATTGCTGTAAATAGAAATTTCAAAGTGGTGCGAAACAAAATGGTCACCTACACCATAGAGAAAGACGGCGTGCGCTACTTGTATTATAAGCGTCGCGTGCATTCTGACGGTGTGACAACGAGTCCTTTAGAGATATGAAAAAAAAAAAAAAAAAAAAATAAGCGTGTGCATCTTTTCAAAAATAGAGTGTTTATCAAGATTGAAAAAAAAATAAATAAAAAAAAATTAAAAGAAAATATTGTTGTGTTTTTATTATCATACGGCTTCTTTTACTAGTAAGTCGCGCAGTCTCTTAAAGCGTCACTCATGTGACGACGTCGCTTCCAGTCACGGGATCCTAAACAAAAAAAAAACTTCTTCTTCTTCCGGTCACGTGATCAATCAGGTCGCTTCCGGTTGGCCATTAAGTCGTGTGACGTCACTTCCGGTCACGTGACTCATCAGGTCACTTCCGATCACGTGATCCTAAATTAGGTCATATGACGTCACTTCCGGTCCCCTAAGTAGGTCAGTAGGTTACCCAGAATGCACCATCCCCTAAGTAGGTCACTTCCGGTCACCCAATGGAGGCCTCTGATTGGCTGCAGGGTTACCCAGAATGCACCGCTAATCCCCTAAGTAGGTCACTTCCGGTCACGTGACCAAATGGAGGCCTCTGATTGGCTAACTAGGTCACGTGACGTCACCACTAATCCCCTAAGTAGGTCACTTCCGGTCACGTGACCAAATGGAGGCCTCTGATTGGCTGCATGTCGATTGAGTAATAAACAGTACTTAACTATAGTCCCGTTCCGATACATACTATACTACTCATTTTACATTTCTATCCCTTCTTCATATGCAGGCCCTTTGGACACTTTGATATGTCTATTTTTACAATGGTTCCTAAATTTCAACAGTGAGTAGGAATTTTTTTGGCCTCACCCAGAATTCTTTGCAACAGCTGATTTCTTCGTGAACGACAGCCAGAGAAGGCGGCGGGGGTAGGCTAGAGAATAGATAACAGCACCACATCGTCAACATGATAGCAAGTAGGGGACTTCTGGCAGAACAAAGGGTACACTTTGTGGGCTAGTGAAGACTCAGAGGCCCAGTTCAGGGTGGGTACGACAGGAAGGGTGTGAATGTAGTTTGTAAGAGAGGTTACATAGATCTAGTCTGGAAACATCACCTCATGTGGTGTCGTTACTCCTGTGTGTTGCTGAAAGTGTAGTACTTATCATATTTATGAGTTATTATAGCCCTTTTTTTTCTTAAATTAGGAGTTCATCCATATCAACGTATTTTCTATATGTTTTTTCTCTTTTGTTAACCTTTTCCGTCTTTGCTATAGCCGGTTATACCCACCCACCGACGTAAACAGCGGTCAGGGGAAGCCAAGATCTAAACACTTAGAGGCCTTAGTAAAGGCACTTGGCAGGGTCTGCCCCTGGCTGCCCTCCCCGTGATACCATCACAGCCAACTACCCCGCCCCTGGAGGCGTGAAACACCCGCCGTAACCATCTGAGGACAGCATGATGCCTCAATGCCTCATGTTGGTTTGTTGTCATGATGCACTAATGAACCAACGGCTTGAATGCTTCGGGAGTGCATCAACCCCAAAGGCTCATTATCATATATGAATGCAGTCCTAACAACTACCTCTCCAGGGCGGCCTCATAATGACCAAATGGTACAGCGCATTAAAACGTGAAACTACAATAGCTGCTGGTACCCACAGGCCGCAGTCAATGCGGCAGGTCTCTATAGGGTATAACAGGGCAGGTCAGCGCTGGTAGCCCGCGACCTGCCCCTCCGCTGATAGTATCAGGATGGGGGCTTTTAGCTGTTAGCAGCCATCAGTGTGGCCCCTGCTACAGGCCAGCCTACTGCTTAACCCCTTAACCCTTTAAGAATGGATGTTACTAAAAGACGACATTTGTCGTCATGATGCACCAAATGCCACCACGGAGAGTTTCTTGCCGGTGCTGCATTGGTGCATCATGCCAACCCCTCGGGAATGTCTCAACTCCATAGGGTCATCATGATGCTTGAATGCAGCACTGGCGAGTTACTCGCCAGGGCTACATTCATGCATCATGACGTCCAAGTGCATGATGCATTAAGGCGTTATACAATCCTTAAAGGGTTAACATACCTCCTCCCCCATATACCCTCCCTCTTTATTCCAGCCTCTACCCTTGGCAATCCTCGCATAGATCTTTAACCCCTTAAAGGCCCAGTGCCCCTATATATAGCGCTGAGTACCTGTCCCGACTTCACTCCGACTGCCGCTGGAGACATGTGGGTTTAAGGGCAGCATAATGCCTTAATGCACTGTCCGCTTTAAAGAACTACCTGCATCATTTCATATTAAGGGTCTAGCACCTAATTGTAGCAGACCTGAGTGGCCCTTACTACCCCGCACCCCATGCTGCCTAACCCCTTACCGACCCTAAACACACATAAAATATAGCCCTCGGCCTTCACAGAGAAAAGAAACAGCGTCAAAAGGGAGTCCAGGTTGCCTCCAGAATGACTCCCCTCTTTAGGGGAGCCCAGATCGCTTAAGGGAGCCTAGGTGACTCTCTGGCTGACCTAAGGGTGTCACCTTGGGGGAGTCATATAGCTTTGTCATATGACTCCCCCGGTGACTCCCTTAGGTCAGGCAGAGAGTCACCAAGGCTCCCTTAGGCGACCTGGGCCCCCTATAGAAGGCAGTCATTCTTGAGGCAACTTGGAAGCTGTTTCTTTTCTCTGTGTACACTCAAAAAATAAACTTGTCTCCAGACTCTTCAAAGTGACGGTCATAAAATAAACGAGTCAAAAACTCGTCTCAGTGACAAGGAAGCGGGTCTTTACCCAGGGGGCCAGGGGGGTTAGGGGTGTTGGGTCTGCTGTGTAAGGTTGGTGTATTTTTTCAATAACTAGGACCTATACTGAGTTGATTCTATGTGGACAACCTTTCTGGAAATCCACACAGGCCGTACGGCGGCCATTTTGAATTTCCGGCCGGGTGAACACATAGATAATCTATAAATATGGTTATCTCTGCTTCTAATTAACATAGAGACACAAAATTAGATTCAAAATATACATTTTGGAGGTCAAGGAATGCAATGGAACAGTTTTTGAAAAGGTCAGTGGCGGCCATTTTGAATTATTAATGAGATCATCTATAAAATGGGTCTCAATTGTCACTAATATTGTTGTAGATTGTAAATAACACATTATAGACGTATCATTAGGTTACATTAATATATACATTAGGTAAATGAATCAATGATACTATTTCTAGGAAGATTGTTGGCAGCCATCTTGAATTTTGACAGGGGTAAATGACAAAAACAGTGTGTGGTAGCTGCTATATCCTGAGATTACAAGCATTGGCCTTGCACTGATAACTGTACACTGAGACAAACCTTTAGATTTATAGGCTCTATTATGTAATTATGAAGTCATAGTTAATTATTATGATAAAGGGATGGCTATTTTGAAATTGAAGGATGTTTCTGAGAAGCTAAAAGCATTATCTATTGCTAATATGAAACATCACCATTTAAAACAGTTTAAGTGGTTTTTGTTTGGTCTTGGAAGTCCCATTCTGTTTTATATTTTCATGACAGCCTATACTATGGGAGCTTCAAATGATAGATACCCATAACTGATCTAAGAACCATTGCTAGAGGAGATGGAAAGGTGAAACAATTTATACTGCAGGACAAGGACTGCTTATAATACTCAATCTTTCTGGTCTGAAGAAGTACTTGCGATGTAGCATGACCAAATTTTTTTCCAGCAAGAGCAGTTCCTTGAACATCACTTGCAGCTAACCATGGTTTGGAGGTTGGCAGGCCATGAAGACATGGGCATGATCCCAGTGTGGTGGTTTGTGTTTACTCTAATTAAAGAATAACAAGGAACAGCAGTTTCCATGTACGAGAATATAATACACTTTATTCACAATGGAATAGAAGTAGTCACGCTTCTGACAACAATCAGTATAGCAATAGTATACAATCTAATCAGCACTATAGGAAGTTCGCCATCAGTCGGGCCTGCACTGGCTGCCCTCTAGAGTAAACAGACGGGTCTTTTATAACCGCCTGCCTTGGTCACATGGACAGGTGAGGGTGGACTTCCCACCTAAGAGCAGCACACAGTAACCAGGAGAGGACCCGAGTCCTCTTTCAAAACAGAAATAATTTGCAAGTTCCTAGGACAATTTGTCTGGCCGCTTCATATTTATCATCTGTGTGGTCTTGTGCTTGTTTTGGCAAATTATCTGCAAATTCTGCCAGCAAAGTGCAGTCTACATGTTAGTGTGCTATCCACATCACTTCCTCTACAAGATTGTAGATATAATTGCTGTCATCCTTTTTGAAGGGCATGACGGGATGGCAAAAGCTGACATTTCTTTCCCAAAGTGATTCACCTATTGGATGTGTGGATCATTAATTATGCACCGGATTCATTCTTGACCAACAACTCTTTGTTGCACAAACATTTGTTTGTATAATAGATACACTCAACGCCTAGAGATACAGCACTAACACTTGCATGCAGGAGCATCCTAGTGTCAGCCTGCTCATGGTTGGATTATAATTGTGAGACAACCTGTGTATCTGTTTTAGTTACAACCTCGGTCTTCTACTCATTCTTGAATCCATCTGAGAGATAAAACTCTTCAACCCTTTAATGACGAATGTCGCTAAAAGATGACATTTGTCGTCATGATGCACCAATGCAGCCTTGGCAACTAACTCCCTCATGCTGCATTGGTGCATCATGCTGCCCCTTCGGGGATGTCTAAACCCCGTAGGGTCGGCATGATGCTTGAATGCAGCCTTGGTAAGGTACTTGCCAGAGCTGCATTCATGCAATATGACAACCAAGGCATGATGCATTAAGGCATTATGGCATGATGCATTAAGGCATTATGCCGTCCTTAAATGGTCAATGCTTCCCAAACACTTTCTGTACCATGGGGAAGATCGCAAAAGAGATGATATCGTTTTGAGATGTCATCAAAAGTTTCTCGTTTCAACAATGACCATCTTTGTATCATGTGCATAGCATCCATAATGACAACAGCAGTTGGTCTCACATCCTAAAATGATAAATCAGAACTTACTGTAGCAATCAGTGTAGCTTTATTGCGACGTCTCAGTCTGATTTCATCCTTAAAGAGAAAGGGTGGTATTTCTCACATTTCTCACATGCCTCAGACTAATTCCTTTATGTCAACTTCATCTCCACTGGCAAATAACTGAGATAAACTATGAAGTGTGGCTCCTTTGGTCTTCTTCTTGTTTGTGCTGGTTTCAAAGGTGGATAGCTTAGGACAAGCCAGGAAGTTTTTCAAGACAACTCATCAGTGCTGCTATTCAATGCTCTTTGACAGATGTGATGCACTGTGAGACTTCTGCAAGGAGGGCAGGGGTTCTACCAGAAGCAATGTTTACAAGATCAGATGCCTCTGTCTGAAAGGGATTGATCATGTGATCTTTGACAGCAGACAATGCTTTGCCAATAACCGCTTGATCCCATGCATTTGCTGAACTGCCAGCTTCATGGTGCATTTCTACTGTTGAAGTCATGTGCAGCGCATCTTTAAGTTCACAATTGGCTTTGTGTATAACCGCTTGGTTGTGGTTGCTGGTTTCAGAGTAATGCCACTCAATCCTTAGGATCTCTCCTTCACACCTGCATTATATGTTTGCTCTAGAGGCATGTCTGCTGACACACCATCGTGCCTTCCTGTGAGATTCCCATGTAGAAGAAATCTTTTATGGACTTCAGGTGCCACATCTGGCAACAGTTTCATTTGACTAATGGTAAGAAGACACCATATTTAAATTTGTGGTGTCCTACTATGACAATATATGACAGTGTGAGGGACACAGCTTCTCCAAAAATGATGTTTCTCGGAGACACCAGGACTTAAACCCGGGGCCTCCCACTCCAAAGCGGGTGCTCTACCACTGAGCTACATCCCCTGTTACATCAGATAGACCGTGTCTCACGTTACAGGATCTGTATGGTACAGAGGGGGGCAGGATTACCTGAGTGATACCCCCTTGCGGGTTTATCACCAAGGCGCGAGTAATCCAAGCCCAGACACTACTCCCACCAGCTTCCATCATCTCCTATAGATTTGGATTTTCCAGGGGGTTACCAACCCTGAACTTTCTCTCCCTCCTCTCCCACCCCCCACCCCCCTCGCAGTATAAAGGCACCTAGCACTAGGCATTCTTACCCGCTGGAGACCGAAGGTTCCAATGGGGCTTTATCAAGCAGTTGTTGAGATACCCTGGCTTCCAGCGATGAAAGGTTTCCACACCATACCAATTCAGCGAGCTTGCTGACTAGACTCCATGCATAACTCCAACTACGTGTACTGGGGACCAACTCTTCACAACCTGCTCCTCCAACTACCCAACTGCCAGCATGTGGCCAATCCGCAAGTAAGAACGCTCCAATCGTATAGTCAACAAAACACTGAGTGCGTGCGGTGTCTGCACCAGTGTGAGGGACACGGTTTCTCAAAAAATGATGTTTCTTGGAGATACCGGGACTCGAACGCGGGCCTCCCACTCCCAAGTGGGTGCTCTACCACTGAGCTACATCCCCTGTCACATCAGATAGACTGTGTCCCACGTTACTGGATTGGTATGGTACAGAGGGGAGCATGATTACCCGAGTGATACCCCCTTGCGCGTTTATCACCAAGGAATGAGTAATCCGAACCCTCCGGACAGCATATTGCCTGCTTCTGAAAGACACTCCAGCCATTTCCCTTGATGCTGTGTAAGGGAAATGGCTTTTGAGTATTGCTGAAATAAATGCATAATAAAACCTATGAATTTAAAGGTTTGTCTCTCTGTAGAAGAAGAGTTATCAGTGCAATAAGGCAAGTGCATGTGATTCGTGGATATATCAAATCACTGACCCTCCATTAAAATTCAGGATGGCTGCAACAGTTTTCCTAGAAATAGTATCAATGATTCATTAACTTGATACATATTTAAATGTAACCTAATTATATGTCTATTACGCATCAATTACAACTTACAATGATATTAGTGACAATTAAGACCCGTTTTATAGAGAATCTCATTAATAATTCAAAATGGCCGCCACTGACCTTTTCAAAAACTGTTCCATTGCATTCCTTGACCTCCAAAATGTATATTTTGAATCTAATTTTGTGTCTCTATGTTAATTAGAAGCAGAGATAACCATATTTATAGATTATCTATGTGTTCACCCGGCCGGAAATTCAAAATGGCCGCCGTACGGCCTGTGTGGATTTCCAGAAAGGTTGTCCACATAGAATCAACTCAGTACAGGTCCTAGTTATTGAAAAAATACACCAACCTTACACAGCAGACCCAACACCCCAACCCCCTAATATGACCTCTTGGCCCCCTGGGTACTTCTAGCTGGAGATAAAAGACCCACTTGGCATATGCCAGCCCAAAACCCGACATTTGCCAGCTCCAGATTCTATTTGTGGGATGGTAACCTGAAAGGTTAGACAACTTTTGACTCATTTATTTTATGACAGTCACTTCGAAGAGTCTGGAGACAAGTTTACTTTTTCAGTGTACATGAAATATACCATATGTATGACCCTCCTGCTTACCATATCCCTACCCCCTATACCCCTGTACCCTCCCCCCTGCCCCCATACCCCCACCAAGGGCAGGGCGGCCGCTGTAATATTTTAGTGACACGCCATCCATGAAGGGTTAAATGTCTAGTAGCCTTTAGTAGGGCCCTTACTACATCCCCCCATGCTATTTAACCCCTTCACCCAGAGTCAACGAATAAATGTCCTCTAGTTATTATAAAATGTGGTTTAAAAAGACCTACCGACCGTAAAACATAAACGAAATATAACTTAGTTATGGCCCTCCCCCTCACCATATCCCTACCCCATACACCCCTGTATCCCCCCCATACCCCCACCATTGGCAGGCCGGCCGCTGACAGTCTAAGATTAGCCCTACTCCAGGAGGGCAGGCCTGGTGGGACAGGTGAGGGTCTGGTGGGTGATGGAGGAGGGGTGTACTAGTCTGGTATTAGGGAGGCAGATATGCACCTCACTGAGAGAGTTCTCCAGGGCCGTGGTTGGTGGGAGGGGGGGAGTTCTTTAACCCCTTGAAGGACGAATGTCACTAAAAGATGACATTTGTCATCATGATGCACCAATGCAGCCCTGGTGAGTAACTCGCTGGGGCATCACACCGACCCTACACTGAAAAACTCTCGATAGCTCTGGAGTCCATAAGGTCCTCTTACAAGACGACCCTAGGGTCTTCTAAGTGAACAGCATAGAATCAACTAGCTTCAACTTGTCAAATTGACAACCTGGCAGGTTACCATCCCACAATTAAGACGACCCTAGACTTGTCAAGGTTGTCAAACTAAGATAGTTGATGCCGGCCTAGATTAGCCACAGCTGGGGCTCATCATTGCATAAGGGTGGTAGGTCTAGGGTTTCAAATGTATGAGTTCCAGATGACCAGATTATTTTATCAATTTGTTTAAATGCATAACCACATATAGGAGTGATATTGAATACTCTAGCGCCACCAAGGGTTCACATAATGTAAAACCAAGTCTTTACTGAGAATAGGCTACTCTCCAGCAATAGACAGTAGGCTTATGTGTGTATAATACCAATATAAGGTGCATGCACCTACTTGTGCCCTGGTGAAAGACACAATTTTAAGAGGTCTTCACTCTACACATGTGCTCTATTTCTTAAATGTTGTCAAAAGTATGCACTCTTTACATTGTCCTATTTTTTCCATAGAAACATAATCCTCCATATTAACATAAATGTATTGTAATACTCAGTATCATATCAACATAGGAATTAATCAATTTGTTCCCAAGGGTACATATTTATGCTAGGTAATGGCCATCTGTAGGGAGAATGGTGAATCACTTCTAGAAAAGTTAGGGCTGGCATATGCCAGGCAGCTCTAGATGGGTCTTCTAACTGAAGAGTTTTGCTTGCCATCCCCTCTCCTTGTCAAATTGACAAGGCAGTGCCAGGTTTGCAGACTCTGATTTTTTTCTGTGTACGGCAGAGTCTCAACCCCATAGGGTCAGCATGATGTATGAATGCAGCCCTGGCAAGTTACTCGCCAGGGCTGCATTCATGCATCATGATGATCAAGGGCATGATACATTCAGGCATCATACCATCTTTAAAGGGTTAAGAGGAAGTAGAGTTCTTTAACTCTTTAAGGCGGGCAAGTCACTAAAATATGACATCTGTCATCCTGATGCACCAGTGCAACTCCGGTGAGTAACTTGCCGGGTGGTGCATCATGCCAACCCTTTGGGAGTGAGTAGTATAGTATGTATCGGAACGGGACTATAGTTAAGTACTGTTTATTACTCAATCGACCTGCAGCCAATCAGAGGCCTCCATTTGGTCACGTGACCCCCTCATTTGCATAATTACGTAATAGGCCACGCCCCCTCATTTGCATAATTACGTAATAGGCCACGCCCCCTTGATCACCAGCCAATCAGGGGCCGCCATTTGGTCACGTGACCCCCTCATTTGCATAATAAGCCACGCCCCCTTGATCACGTGACCCCCTCATTTGCATAGTAGACTACGCCCCTTTGATCACCAGCCAATCAGAGGTCGCCATTTGGTCACGTGACCCACTCATTTGCATAATAGGCCGCGCCCCCTTGATCACGTGACCCCTTCATTGGCATGATAGGCCACAACAACATCACGTGGCTATCTTTGTTTGTAAACAACACCACGTGGCTCTCTTTGTTTGTAAACAACACCACGTGGCTCTCTTGTTTGTAAATAACACCTACTAAGTTTAGTCATAGGTAGCAGTAGTGTTTGTAAATAACGCTTACTAAGTTTTCAGTCATAGGTGTCTAGAGCAGCAGCAGCAGCAGCATCTTCAGCAGCAGCAGCAGCAGCAGCAGCCGCGTCATAAGTGTCTAGAGCAGCAGCCACGTCATAGATGACTAGTGCAGCAGCAGCAGCAGCATCTTCAGCAGCAGCAGCAGCGTCATAGGTGTCTAGAGCAGCAGCTGCAGTAGCAGCAGCGTCATAGGTGTCTAGAGCAGCGGCAGCAGCATCTTCAGCAGCAGCAGTAGCAGCAGCGGCAGCAGCAGTAGCAGCAGTAGCATCTTCAGCAGCAGCAGCGGCAGCAGCAGTAGCAGCATCAACAGCATCTTCAGCAAAAGCAGCAGCAGCCGCGTCATAGGTGTCTAGAGCAGCGGCAGCAGCATCTTCAGCAGCAGCAGTAGCAGCAGCGGCAGCAGCATCTTCAGCAGCAGCAGCAGCGTCATAGGTGTCTAGAGCAGCAGCGTCATAGGTGTCTAGAGCAGCAGCCGCAGCAGCAGCAGCATCTTCAGCAGCAGCAGCGGCAGCAGCAGTAGCATCTTCAGCAGCAGTAGCAGCAGCAGCAGCAACATCTTCAGCATCAACAGCATCTTCAGCAAAAGCAAAAGCCCGTAACTTAGCATCATGTGCATCAGCCATAGCTGTAACAGCGACACTGCGACTAGCATAAGCAAAACAGGCTATTTTTTTAGCAGCTGTACAAGCATTTATAGCATTAGCCCTAGCAGCAGCCGCAACAGCGACACTTTTAGCAGACGTTGCAGCATCAGTAGCAGCAGCATCGGTAGCAAGAGCGGAAACAGTAGCAAAAACATTAGCAGCACGAGCAGCAGCGGCGAGAGTAACAGCAGCGTTGTTAGCAGCATTGGCAACTTCGTATGCAGCATGTGTAGCACGAACAGCGATACGAGCTTCACGTTTTGCACGAGCAGCAGCAATAGCTGCAGAAGTAGCCATCACACTTTCCAGCCACCCGTACGAATCTTGATAAAAACCAACCTCCACCTTGCTACTTGTTAACTCATCAGTAAACATGGGCGTCTCCTCGTGTGGTGTTGTCGCGGCTCTGTAGTAGTGTTGGGATTGCTCACATTCGGTAGAACGTAGAGTGATTCCTGATGACGCCATGCTGAAGGTGGTAGAAGAAGTGTGTGGGACTCATGTTTCACTCTCGCTTATGTACTAGGCTCCGAGATAAGCTTCTTAACTCAAGAGGAAAACTCTCACTAGGAAGGCGACCAGCTGTCTACCTGTGTAGGTGCGGGTTCGTTACATCTTTAATCCTGTTCGACCCCCCGAGGAAATAGATGAAAAAAAACAAAAGACCATCTTTCAAGCACTCGAATCCGCAGTCAGTAGGAAGCTATAAGGAGCTTAACTTGTGTTTGATTTAAGCTGTCTACCACACGCACGCGCTTGTAGTCACAGCTAGAGTGGCAGACTTCCGTCCGCCCGCTGGCGCATGACAATCGACTTTAGACACCCCCTGTAGTTTTTTTTTGCATACACAGTTGACTAGCATCTTAATCTCTTACCCAGCTATAAGCCCATATACATGTAACGCGCATTACTCCTCTTTATGGTAATTATCAGATCGATTTAAGGGTGGAAAAGGCTTAGGTGATTTAGGTCCCTCTCTAGCTGAAAACAGGCTTAGACCATAGCATGTAGGCAGCCGGCCGCGTTAAACACCCCCTGTAGGTTTTTAATGTTTTTTGTATACACTCTCGATCCCCTCTCTAGGTGAAAACAAAGCTTAGAAGATGCGGTGATCCGGCCACCGGCTGGCGCGTCACACCTGTCGTTAATCACCCCCTGTAGGCTTTGTATACACTCTCTAGGTGAAAACAAAAGCTCCCTCCACGGGCTGGCGCGTCACACCTGTCGTTAAAACGCCCCCTGTAGTGTTAGTATACACAGTTGCCCCGCCTTATCTATTCACCAGCTATAAGCCCATATACGTGTACATGTGATTTTTGATACCCTCTCTGGAATAGGGTGGGGCTCAAGGTGAAAACAAGATTAGACCATTCGCTCTCTCAGCTATATAAAGAGCCTCAATTGTTCTTGCAACAGCACTTCACCACCGGTACACTATCAGTCACGAGGCAGATGTTTGCGGTATGGGTCATACAGGTTACTTACTAATAGCGGTTTGGTGAGTAGATCACTTTTTTTTCTCCTAAAAAAAACAACAAAAACTCCTCACTTATGACTCAGGTATGTATATGTAGCACTGTTAGTGTAAGTACACAGTAGAATCTACTGTACTATAGACTCAACCCTCTGAAGACGGTGGAGCGCGTTAATGCGCAGGTCTGTGTCGGCGTCACTTGTTTTTTATTCTAACTAAAAAAGAAAAAAAGTCAGAAGTCAATCTACGACCTATCAAAGACAAATTTGTGATAAGTTCAAACTAAATAAGAGACAGTTTGAGCGTCTCTTAGTCGCTGTCAAAGATGCGAATAACGAACGCGCTGAGGGCGGGGTTCAGGTCACGTATAGTTCCCCGCTCTTTCGTCAGATGGCGCCACAATAGGGGTTTTGTACATTCCTACGATGCTCGCGAACATTTCAACGCATAATGAGCTATATAGGCAACAAAGTGCGCTTCTGAATATATTAAAATATAAAAAACAATTCAATATTGTGTATTTCTGATAGAAATGAGGCAGTTTCTTTGAATACCAACTAAACTATAGCGAGATGAAAAATACCACACCATATCTAAGGCTTTATAAAAGATACATAGTCAGAAACTCTCGCCGAGTCGGCAATCTGAAAAACGGATCAACTCGTTTTGACTCGTTGTGCCACAAGGGCCCCCATCCAACGGGGGCTCTTTGAGGTCAGTCTGTCAAACCACAGTGATCCATGCTGCTTAACACTAGGCGTAATTAATTACGCCCATGTTGTGCAGCATCTAACCAACTGACAGTGTCAGTTGGTTGGCCCCTCTTTAGGGGCCACACAATAAAATAAAGAATAGAGGTCTAAGGGAACGTTCACAAGCGTCTCCCCTTCCTACGGGGTGGGTGGGTCTTTGGGTTTAGTGACAAAACAGCGACATGTGAGTAGGAGTTTGCGTGTCAGCTCTCTTTTTTTTTCTTTTTTTTTCCAAGTCTACATATTATTTATGATTAAAAAATTAAAAAAAAAAAAACCCACGATAATATAGTGCGCTGATCAAAAACTGAATAGAAAAATAACCAAAAATAGGTTGGGGAAATCTCTGCTATGTAGCTGATCGGTCGTTGTCACACGGTGCAGAAAATTTACTTTTTTTTTAATTTTTTTTTTTTTAGAAAATCTATATTAGGACCACAGACGGGGCACATGTGTCACTTGTCGAATATAAGAGATACCAATGGGCTTTGTCGAATTTAAGAACTAGGTCTTGGCCATTGGCATTGTCTATTTTGAGAAGTAGTCTTGCTCGTCTTGCCCCTTGTCGCCAACTCCCAGCACCCCCTGTGTCTCTTTGTCCATATTGGCTAAAAACAGGACATTGTTGCCTTGGCTATTTTACCCCCCGTCTGGGTATCTTATTACTTAATCACTTCGTCTTGACCCTGTGGGGCAGTGGGTATATGGAATAATCGTGTCCAGGTGTACTCTATCTGACACATAACCGAAGGTTACTGAGTTATGTAATAATACCTGACCTATGAGGCCGCCAGTCAGTTTGCCGTGATTATTTTGACACACTCTCAGTTACTCGTAGGACATCTAATACATAATTAGACTCAGCATCATATAAGACAGTCTCGGCCACGCCGGCTGCATATCGGACCAGGGGGATAGTCTGGCAGCGACTCGCCACCCCGTCCACAAGCTGTGTACAGCACCCCGTTTCTCTTTGTCCATATTGGCTAAAAAACAGGGCATTGTTGACTTGGCTATTTTACCCGTCTGGGTCTTATTATTTAATCACCTCGTCTTGACCCTGTGGGGCAGCGGGTATATGGAATAACCGTGTCCAAGCGTACTCTATCTAACACATAACCGAAAGTTACTGAGTTATGTAATAATAACTGACCTATGAGGTCGCCAGTCAGTTTGCCGTGATTATTTTGACACACTCTCAGTTACTCGTAGGGAATCTAATACATAATTAGACTCAGCATCATATAAGACAGTCTCGGCCACGCCGGCTGCATATCGGACCAGGGAGATAGTCTGGCAGCGACCCGCCAGCCTGTCTACAACCTGTGTACAGCACCCCGTGTCTCTTTGTCCATATTGGCTAAAAAAACAGGTCATTGTTGACTTTGGCTATTTTACCCGTCTGGGTCTTATTATTTAAATCACCTCGTCTTGACCCTGTGGGGCAGTGGGTATATGGAATAACCGTGTCCAAGTGTACTCTATCTAACACATAACCAAAGGTTACTGAGTTATGTAATAATAACCGCCCTATAATCCTATGAAGTCGCCAGTCAGTTTGCCGTGATTATTTTGACATACTCTCAGTTACTCGTAGGGTATCTAATACATAATTCGACTCAGCATCATATAACACAGTCTCGGCCGCGCCAGCCGCATATCGTACCAGAGGGATAGTCTGGCAGCAACCCGCCATCCCGTCCACAATCTGTGTACAGCAGTCTGGACCAGACCACCAACTCTGGGTATAGCATTCGGGATGACTGGAGCAAGACTGGATCTAACCCTTTAATAGTCGCATAGCGCTTTAATGTGCAGTGCCCGTTGTCGTCATAAGCCATGAATGCAGCACTCAGAGTTCCTCACCAGGGCTGCATGCATGCATACACAGGCATATCGACAAAGAGCGTAGCGCATTAAAGCACTATGCTACCTTTAGCATTAAAGCGCTGAGGGGTTATTTTTTGATAGTGTAGAACCAATATCTGTCTAATTAAACCCCTTATCAGTCCTGTTTTTTTTCACATACAAAAGAATTAGGTAATGGCTCTCCGCCATGTATTGGATAACCCCTGCAGCGCGACTCTGAAAAGCGGCGGCGGTGAATTTCTATTTAGATCCTGAAAAGGGGGGCGGTCAGATGTCGTCAAGGCTCTGATAAGTAGGGCAGTTCAAATCATATGATTACATTGAGCTAATTTTCTTGCTGAAAGGAATGAATAATTGTATTTGTATAAAATTCACACACACACACACACACACACACACACACACCCGCCCACCCACACACACACACACACACACACACACACACACACACACACACACCGCCCACCCACACACACACACACACACACACACACACACACACACACACACACACACACACACACACACACACACACACACACACAGGACACCTGATGATCTCCACACAATGACCTGATTGTCCTTCCTAAAAAAAAACAAAACACAAAAAGCCCAACTCGATCTACCTACTCAACAGGGTTTCAGTGTAGAGCGTATTCGGGGTTTTTCTGATGCGTATATTATATTGAGATTGATTTTCAACTTTTGTGATCAGTGGTTGGTCCTTAAAAGGACCGTTTGGTAGAGAGAGAGGGTCGCAGGGACCTTGCTGCTGAAGCGGAGGGCGTGGTCATAACGCGTGGTGGTCCTTCAGCAGCTCCTCCAGCACGGCGGGCGGTAGTCCTTCCTCCATGCAGACTTGCTGCTTGACTCGCTCCACGCACTGGCGGATGAGTTGATCAGCGACGTTCGCGATCAGCTCATCCACCACACCCTCTGCTTCAGCAGCAGTCTGCTGTCTCTCCTCTCTCTGTAGCGAGGCTACGAACTGTTTCTCCACGGCCGCATCGATCATAGATCGAGAAACGGCCACGAAGTTCTGTCTCTCCGCTTCCTCTCTCTGTAGCACGGCTACGAATTCCTTCTCCACGGCCGCATCGATCATAGATCGAGAAACGGCCACGAAGTTCACTCCGTGAGCCATTTTGTCGAACTGACTTCCTAGCCGCCTGAGAGATGCTGACGTCACACTATTTTCGACAACGCTATGACGCGCACGAGGTAGACAGACGACGTCGTTTCACTTCCTTATTTGGAGTTTGGGACCTTGTGACACCGAAGTCATACCGTACGGTCGCGATAAAGCAACTAGTGTTGAAAAGCGCGCCGGTCTTGTATAAGCGCCGGAGTATAAGAGCCTCCAAATGTTTTTTCTCAAGCACTAAAATCGCGACTTTGAATAAGCGCCAGCGCCTGGCTTGTATATAGCTCCTGAGTAAGAACTTCACCGAATTGAAAAGCGCTCCCTCAGAGCCCTTAATCGCGACAGTACGGTACAAATCTGATGTCAACCCGCGCCAAAACCAAAAAGGGTGTTCCGGTCACACGTACCTACGACGAGCGACCTTCAGCTATCACCACGTGAAGAGTTGGAAATAAATTTTGTACGGCAAGAAAACTGAAAACTGATAACGATTCCATTAGATAAGTATTCGGTTCCAATCTATGGCGAGATATTTCCACCAGAGCGATTGATTTATATGTCTGTAAGGTTCAGCTCTCCAACACTCTCCAATATCCGCCGGTGCACGACGGTCGCCGCCCATCATTAGTGACAACTAAACTTCTGCTGGAGAGTGAAAGTTACGTTGAGTCTTGAGGTGCGCAGAGATACTATCTGCCGCAGCCTGATTTTAGTTCCACGCTACTTAGATAACCGCCCCATTTAAAATCTCTCTCTCGATCCTAGAAAAGGAAAAAAAGGCTAGAGTTTATCATGGACGCGTCTCAGTTTTAGTCAAGCCGTAAAGTGAAGAACCCGAGCTTGTACATATACCCACGTGAGGAGTGACATAGCGGGGCGTTCAGTTAGTACTGAGTCTATAGTCAAGGTCAAGTTCCACTCTCTAAACAGAGCTTTAGCGACTCCGTCATCTAGACTAGACCGCGCGCGCGATTTTTTTTGCTGAAGCAGCTAATCGATGGAAACGTAGAGAAGACGTACTCGATCAAAAACTGCTTCAGAGGCTTGTTATCAGGTATTATCAGTTAAATCAAAATATTTCAAAACATCCAGAAAAGCAGAATGACATGTCCTACGGGCTACAGCCGGGCACTGACGTCATTTCAATCAAGTCGCAGCGCTTTTTAGACACCTTTTCTGTAGGACCCGTCTCATACCTTACTATATAATACCGTAAACGCCGGGTGATTAGTATATGATCACATTGACAGTCGCGGATCCACGAAGAGGCTGGATAAGCCACGAGCGGACCCGCGACTGCAATGTGACATAATCTTACCATGCGCTTTTGTTTTGTTTTTGTTTCTATTTACAACAGCAAACATTTCAACAGCCTATTGTTTTTTTAAAATGATGAAAAATCGGCCCAAAAAAAGTAAACATTTTAGAGCTAAATTTGTGGAGGATAGCCGGACATGCTGATGTCACTAGACCCCTAAATTCGATATGGTGACATGGTCATTTTCTTAAAAATCGATACGACGACACGGACACGGACATCTAAGTGACATGGGCCATGGGGCATTTCTTGAGTCCGACATGTGACATGGACCATAGTGACATGAGGAAAAAAAAATGTTCGAAGAGTGCATCAGAAAAAGTACCATTTCAAACCTAAGCATTTCGCCAAAATTTTTTTTTTTCTTTTTTTTTTCTTGGATGGTACCCGGCTTTGCGGTGTCTGGGTCCTTAAAAATGTACCAGAATGCTCAAATTCGGGTTCTAAATATTTTCAAAAAACGTTTTCTCCCTTAGTGACGTGTGACACGGACATTTCTTAAATTCGACATACGGCTGCATGGGGAGGACCCACCCGTCAAGGGCCCCATGATGACTCATACCCGCCGCGTTCAGTCAATCAACCGAGATCTTTTTCTGTGGTGGTGTAGAAGGATCTCCCCCCTGAGGTTACAAAGTCACCTCTTTATTTAAGGGGCTACGAGCCGCAAAGTCGCTTTCGCAAAGTCGCAAGAAATATTCAAGTCAAAAAGTCAAATTCATCAACTATCAGTACAGTCGTTTGAAAGTCATCAAGTCACCGAAAAACTCCTCTACAGTCACCTCCGACTCGCCTCCTCCCTACCCCCCTAAAGGGGGGTAGGGAGGAAGCGATTCTCTAGAGATCAGATAATTTTTTTTTTTTTCCCCGAGCAGACCCCAAAGGCCCCCCCTCCCCCCCAAGTGCCCGCCCACCCCATAAATAGTGCCCCCCTCCCCCCCCCTCCCCTCCCCATGCATCTTAAAGTGCCCCCCTCCCCCCTCCCCTCCCCTCCCCCCTTATAGAAGCCTCCCATTAGCTAGTCCAAGTCATGTGACCAAAAGGGGGGCGTGGTCTGTCTATTGTCTATATTATGCAAATGAGGGAGGGGGTCAGGTCACGTGACCAAGGGGGTGTGGCCTATTTTCAAAATAAAGAGCGCTTCCGGTCACGTGACCAAGGGGGTGTGGTCCTATTATGCAAATGAGGGGGTCACGTGACCCATTATTATGCAAATGAGGGAGTCACGTGACCAAATGGAAGCCACTGATTGGCTGGTGATCAAAGGGGCGTAGTCTACTATGCAAATGAGGGGGTCACGTGATCAAGGGGGCGTGGCCTATTATGCAAATGAGGGGGTCACGTGACCAAATGGTGGCCCCTGATTGGCTGGTGATCAAGGGGGCGTGGCCTATTACGTAATTATGCAAATGAGGGGGCGTGGCCTATTACGTAATTATGCAAATGAGGGGGTCACGTGACCAAATGGAGGCCTCTGATTGGCTGCATGTCGATTGAGTAATAAACAGTACTTAACTATAGTCCCGTTCCGATACATACTATACTACTGGAGTGTCTCAACCCTTGAGAACGTTTAAGGTGGCTGGATTCCATGCCGCATGTACACGTCTACTGCGTAGAAACATTCACAAGGTTGACCACAAACCACCAGGGCAACCTAGCCTCATATTACCCACTGTGCTGTGGAATCTGTGATGGAATTCACTCCTGAAATCTATACTTAGTCATTGTAACATGTGACTCTCTGGCTGACCTAAGGGAGTCACCTAGAGGAGTCATATTACCCACCCTGCCATATTCATAAATCTCCCATCTAGAAAAATTACTGAAGAAGCTTTCCCTCTAATATTAGCAGTGTTCAGCCCTGGGAAAGCTATTTAATGACAAGGATATAACGTTGCCTGTGATTCCCCCACTCTTGCTGACTCATCAGGGGCGGCATTTAAACGCCCATTTGTATTTCTCGTCAGCTGAGGGAGCTGTCATTAAGCAACCCTACCCCGCCATCCCTCACTCACAAATCTAGCATATTTACATTTTTATAGTAAATCTCCCTTTACACATGAATTCATATTTCTCCTTTCATTCTCAGTTTTAAATGGCTATATCCGATCTTTATCAAAATACTACTGCATTTTGTTCCAAGCACGGTAACATTATGATATCTAGGGATAGAGGATAATAATGTGTCATCTATCAGCGGTAGGAGCTCAGAAAGGGTCTCCCATGGGGCCAGAAATAGTCTTTACAGTGGATTTTCAATGAGTAGAATAAAAATCGTGTACGGATTTATCCAACATATTGGCCTTATATTGGCCAATTTGGGCAAAATGATGGGAATAAAAATGAATAGAGTATGTGTGAAGGGAGGTATGACCTTGGTCAACATCCTGGATCAATTCTAAGAAACCTAAATGTTTGTCCAAATCATCCAATATTGGATGATATTCTCAAGTTGATAATGACTGCTCCACTCCCACACAGCTATAGTACTTCTTTTACAGTGGCGCTCAGTCTCATATAGACTCGTTGTGTATACACAGAAGGTAAACGGGGCGGTGGTTGACTGAAGTTATCTCAGGAGATTGGACTGTGAAATTGGACCCTGGAGATTGTCTGTGTGTGTGTGGGACAGGAATGGGTTCTGTACGGGGAGACGGGTCTCTGTATGCAGCTCTAGATTGGGTTATGTCTAAAGGTCTATTACATTTAGTTGTTGAATGTCAAACTAGCGCTCTAATGTGATATACCCTTTGTCATCGTGATGCAGAATACAGGCCTGGTGAGTAACTCGCCGATTATACATGCATGCATCGTGCCAATCCTCTGGGGTTGATACAATCCTGCACAGTGGGCATGATGCACCATGCAGTGCAGACGGGCTATGTATCATGGACGCAAATGAACATGAGGCTTTGGTGCATCATGCTGTCCTTAAAGGGTTAAGTGCTCAGTAACCATGCATCTGTAGCTCCAGTATCGGATGTAGCGCTGTCGTATTTAACTTAGATGTTAAGTCCTGTTTTACACTACCGTAGACAGCTCATATTCTATTGTAGATCGTTGGAAAAAGGGAACTAACATTCATCGGCGGTCGTTAAACAAAAAAATAGACCTAGAACTGTTGCTACTCCAATATGCGACTCTTCGACCAAATATAACTTTGCTGATTGCAATTTGCGGACAGCAGTGTCGTTTTGATCGCTTTAGTAACACTACGCCTGTTTGATTTTACCATATTCTTACAATCGCACCATATTGAGAATCATGACCATCATAGCTGGATGCTACCAGATGCTATGTTGTAACTAAATGACATGCAGACACCCTGCCCATGAATGGGGAAGTAGTGTAGGAAATTGCCACTTTGCGGTACGTTGTTGCATTATTGCTAGAGGTGTTAATCAATGATCACTCAGACAATTAATTGTGCACCACTGATAGTCTTTAACCCTTTAAGGACGGCACAATGTCTAAATACATCATGTCCTTGGTTGGCATGATGCATAAATGCAGCCCTGGTATGTAACTCCCCAGAGCTGCATTCATGCATCATGACGACGCTACGGAGAAGAAGAGCTGGTATGATGCACCAATGCAGCACTGTTGAGTTACTTGCCAGGGCTGCATTGGTGCATCGTATCGAGAAATGTCACCTTCTGGCAGCATGCCGTCTTTAAAGGGTTACGTCCAATCTCCCAACAGATTCTCTCATACATTTCTATCGGCACTACTTCTTTCTCTGCCAAAAGGTGGCGGATCACCATGAAAACTTACCTACACCATGCGCTTTAAATATGTAATAATTTTTAAATATGTAATAATTCAAATATGTCAAGGGGTAAGTGGAGAGCAAGTGTTAAAAATTTCAGAAACATTGCTCATGTTGTGATGGTCTAATATTGACATATTTCTGAGAACTATTTTTGGTGTATTGAAATGGTGGTGTGAGATGGCTATAGGAGAGCAGAGAAGTAGTACCCCTTTCCTCTCTCGTTCCACAGGAGAGTTTCTGAAGTCCGGGCCTTTTGGCAGAGTCTCATTTGAGTGGGTTACGTCATAAAGTAGCCCCCTCAGAATGCCTACAGTTAGCAGCTGTTAAGTCTGATGTGTGTGATGATGTCTGTGTGGAGTCTTATGGCTGAGTTTAACCATTTAAGGGTGGATGTCGTTAAAAGATTACATTTGTTGGCATGATGCACCAATGCAGCCCCTGTGGGTAACTTCCCTGCGCTGCATTTGTGCATCATACCAACCCTTCGGGAGTATATTAAACCCAGTAGGGTCGGCATGATGCTTGAATGTAGCACTGGCGAGTTACTGGCCAGGGCTGCATTCATGCATCATGATGACGAGGGCATTAAGGCATCGTGCCGTCATTAAGGCGTAAGTAGTGCAGGAAGCAGACACTTTGTGTCTGGTGTAAAAACAGCACTACTGTAGAACCTCACGCATAAGCCTAATTCGCGTAAATGTATTAGTCATACCTAGACTTTCAGCTGATCCTATAAGCCGCATTTAGTACTGTAGTATATATCTAAATACTCGCGTATAAGCCGCCAGCGAGAATCCCACCAACATCACACTGATGCATCATGATGACAATTTGGGAGTGTATCAAACTTGTAGGGTCAGGATGCATTGCGACAAAAGGTAATTGCCAGTAAAGCACCATGCTGGCTCAAAGTGCTGACGTACCATGGTCTGGCTTATCTTCCCTTTCTAATCATTCTCTGGTCGGCATAACTTAAAGATGGGTTATAATGTAATTTATTTTCAATGTATCTTTTATATCAAACATGATATTCTTCATTTGTGGCAATCACGTTTTTACAAAATAGCTTGATACAGTTTTTCACTTTGGTTTCGAGCAATGACAAAGACCGTTTTATAATTGTAAATCATCCTAATGTTTATACAGGGAACATAGAAAAATACTGAATTAGATCTTGAATTGGATCTTAATCACACAGATCTGATACCTGTTTCATGGAAATGGAGGATGGAATTCAACTCTTAATTAGCTGTTATCCCGTCTTTAAGACCTGTACAGCATCCCCCCCCCCCCGTATGCAGGCAGCGTCTGCTCCCCACCTGCTCACATGAATACCAAGAGCTGCTCCCCACACCCTAATCAAAGACCCAGACGCCATCTTAGATGCCGCTCTCCACTCTCCGACCACAGTCTCTGTACCGAGACGCCATCTTAGACGCCGCTCCACTCTCTAACCACAGTCCCTGTGACTAGAAGCCATCTTAGATGTTGCTCTCAGACCACAGTCTTTAAACCCAGACGCTGTCTTGGATACCGCTCTCCAACCACAGTCTTTAAACCCGGATGGCATCTTAGATGCCGCTCTACTCTCCATTCCACTCCCCCCAAGTCTTAGACGCCACAACACTCTCCTCCCACAGTGTCCGTACCCAGACGCCATCTTAGACGCCACAACACTCTCCTCCCACAGTGTCCGTACCAAGACGCCATCTTAGACGCCACAACACTCTCCGCCACAGTGTCCGTACCCAGATGCCATCGTAGACGCCACAACACTCTCCGCCCACAGTGTCCGCACCCAGACGCCATCTTAGACGCCACAACACTCTCCGCCCACAGTGTCCGTACCCAGACGCCATCTTAGACGCCACAACACTCTCCGCCAACAGTGTCCATACCCAGACGCCATCTTAGACGCCACAACACTCTCCGCCAACAGTGTCCGTACCCAGACGCCATCGTAGACACCACAACACTCTCCGCCCACAGTGTCCGTACCCAGACGCCATCTTAGACGCCACAACACTCTCCGCCAACAGTGTCCATACCCAGACGCCATCGTAGACACCACAACACTCTCCGCCCACAGTGTCCGTACCCAGACGCCATCTTAGACGCCACAACACTCTCCGTCCACAGTCTCCAAACCCAGACGCCATCTTAGACGCCACAACACTCTGCAATCACAGTTACTTTACCCGGACGCCATCTTAGATGCCGCTCTCCAACCACAGTCTCTGTACCCAGAGGCCATCTTAGATGCCGCTCTCCAACCACAGTCTTTGTACCCAGATGTCATCTTAGATACCGCTCTCCAACCACAGTCTTTGTACCCAGAGGCCATCTTAGATGCCGCTCTCCAACCACAATCTTTGTACCCAGATGCCATCTTAGACGCCGCTCTCCAACCACAGTCTCTGTACCCAGACGCCATATCAGATGCCGCTCTCCAACCACAGTCTCTGTACCCAGAGGCCATCTTAGACGCCGCTCTCCAACCACAGTCTTTGTACCCAGATGTCATCTTAGATGCCGCTCTCCAACCACAGTCTTTGTACCCAGAGGCCATCTTAGATGCCGCTCTCCAACCACAGTCTTTGTACCCGGACACTATCTTAGATGCCGCTCTCCAACCACAGTCTTTCCCAGTGGGCAAAAATATGTTGAATCAACGCTGAGCTAATACTGAATCAACATTGTTGACAAGTTTACAATGTTGATTCAATGTTCTGTGCTGACTGGGTTGTACCCAGATGCCATCTTAGACGCCACATAAAGACCATATGAGGGTTATACACTCTTTTATGCATCAAAAGGCATAACGCAGTGGAGCAGTATGCGGCCCTTTGCCATTAAAGGGTGGCATAATGTTTCATATAGGCCTCGGTTATATGTATGTTGGGCGGGAAGATATAGTTCCTACTTTCCCCGCGGGTGGCGCCCTGGTGGGTCCTTAAAGGGTTAAATGCATGCTAGGTGTTGACCGTTGCGTGGCCGTACTCTATGCATGACAAACAGGTCCACACCACATGGAGGGTCACCCTGGAGTCAGCACGGGCCGGGAGGGGATGTGGGTCAGGGGGGGGGGGGGGAGGTGGGACTGGGTGGGGGATGATTAACTCACTGCTGCTGCATTGCTGCATCATGCTGGGAGTGTATCAACCCACGTATGGTCGGCATGATGCATGGATGCAGCAATTGTGACTTACTCATCGGTGTAACATTTTTCAATGCGTCATAAAGAATATAAGGCCTAGTTCTTTGCGCCACTACTGTAAACGCAGATATTTTCCCTAGTACAATTTTCGCAGATTTGCTCATAAATGCAATTTCGCTGGGTTTTTAATTCGCGGATTTTGAAATGTTGTAGTTACAGAGGTATATTGGATAATTTTTTTCATAATTATGTTTACATGATTTCGCGGATTGTAAAATCTGCGAAATCCGCAAAAATATGTACAGCGCAAAACATAATACATTTACAGTATTTGACCCTTAAAGGTTAAATACAAGATTGTCTAGATCTTACTGGGCGGGAGCTGAGTATAGCTCACTGGTGCTGCATTAGTACATCATGCCGACCTCGTTAGGAGTGTATCAACCCACATAGAGTCAGCATGATACACAAATGCAGCAGCAGCAAGTCACCCACCACTGCTGCATTCATCATTTCATGTATCATGACATAAAAAAAGGAATATATATAGTGTATCCAAGCATTCTGCTGCCCTTTGAGGACGGCAAAGTGAAATAATACTCTATGCCTTGGTCGTCACAATGAATGAATGCAGCCCTGGCAAGTAACTCAGCGGTCCTGCATTTAAGCATCATGTCCGCCTTACGGGTTCAAGACACTACCGAAGGGTCGGCATGATGCACAAACGCAGCACTGGAAAGTTACTCACTGTGGCTGCATCGGTGCATCATGACAACACATGTCATCTTTTAGCGACCTGCCGTCCGTAAAGGGTTAGTTTCAGCATTGACTCGTTGTGATGGATTTCAGGCTGGTTGGAGCGGAGAGGCCGATGTGTCCGGGTGATAAGGCATGGTGTGTACCCCTCCGCGCGGGGCGCAGGGACCCGGGGGTGTGAGGGGGCCGGGTCAGGGACTGATAGTAGAGGGCGCCACCGTGGTGTTTATACAACCATTATGTGCGCGCGCAGAGAGATTACCTCTGTAAGGACCGCATGGTACTTCAATGCACGATGCCCTTTTTTGTCATGATTCACTAATGCAGCCCTGGTGACCTGCATTCATGCATCATGACAACCCTACAGCAGTGTATGACCCTGGTACGGTCAGCATGATGCATGAATGCAGCGTTGGGGAGCTACTTACCAGGGCTGCATTCATGCATCATGACGCCAAAGGCCATATAAATGCATCCCTTAAAGGGTTACATTGGAACCCGGA